>OZ012663.1:37116101-37325083 GCA_963942545.1 Oxycera nigricornis | reverse complement strand
AAAAAAACCTAATTTTCTGCATTTTGTTTCTTAAATTAAAAAACGGCTCCAAATTTTTTTTGTCAAAATTTGATAGATTCACACAAATATTAATACGCGTCGATTGACACCTTAACAATGCAAATCGTATGTTTGGTTCGCGAGATATAACGCATGACAGAAATAACCTTCAAACGGGCAAAACAACCCCCCTCCCAACCGAAGTATCCCAAAAACTAATCAGCTCTTAAAATTGCAACGACGCTTTGATTGACACCTCAACAAAGTCGATACGACTTTATTTACGTGAGTTATGCTCGTAGAAAAAACTGTGCACGAATGTACATACGTACGTACGTACATACGCACACACACATACATCTCCCTTTCTAAAAACACTTAATATATACTCTATAGATCTCAAAACGTAAAGAAATGTTGAAAATTTCGATTTTCGAGGCGATTACAAGAACTTCCCATATACTGGGAAGTTAAAAAAATATTCACCCAGCTAATACCAGAGACAGGAAAAGTAAACTAAAGTTTATTTATGCATTTATATCAGGAAGGTAAAGTGTTATAGGAAAAAATGCTATTATTTATTTGGAAATGATCAAAATAATTGTCTGACGGTTTAATGTTTTTATTACAAATCTTGAAGCCGTTTCTTCGCTTTTGATACTTTCAGCCTGGATAATTTTGAAATTTCAGTGCGTACCTTTTTAGTTTTGTGGATCCTTTCCATGTCGCTTCTTTTTAGGAGTATCACAGTACATCTTCCATGGTTCTATACCTTAATAATGTAGGACTCTACACCGGGCAATGTTTCCTTCTTTGAAAGTAGAAACAGCATGAAAAAACCCCAAAATTTAACGTTTTCCTTATGACAAAAGTGGTATTGGAAATGCGGCCTGAAATCATTTGGTTATAATTTTCGTTCGAATTTTGTATTCGGCCATGAAAACACTTTTTGAATAAACCGAGAAAGGAAAATTGCCTGAAAATCGGCTTTATTTATGAAAGTCCTTTCTATTGTCGGATGGATGATTTTCTTGCATGGCTCGCAAATATTTGCACTAAGAAAGTTTCCAAAAAAGTGGCACGGAGAATCATTTGAAGAAGCTATATGAAAAAAGCATAAATTGCTACCCTCATATCTTCTACTGATTTGTTTTCATGAATAGCATTACCATAATAACTTTGAATTTTAAGTATCGCTGCATTATTTAATCTATTCCGCTCCCCCCCAAACGGATTTCCCGTCTCCCACTTTTGGCTTTAAATTTCTAAGGCGAGTGCCCTTATTTTAAAATGTGGTCTATGCATTTTAGCTATTTCATTATAAAATCTGGCTCATCTAGTCTGGTTTCAACCACAAAATGAAACCCTTCCGACTCCTCATAACCAAGGTATTTGTCCTACTGAAGCTGATAGTTCTGCACTGATCTTTCAAAAATTTCTATTGCTTTAAAGTCCAAACGAAGGTTAAAATAGTAGAGTAAGGAAGGTTTTCTTGTTTCAAAAGACAAATGGTGAAACGAAACCAATTGCCCTGCACCCTGTTTGAATGGTAGAAAGTTAGTTTACTGGATAGAATGAGAAAAATCGATTTAAAGGTCAATACGAGCTGGATATATGAATCGCCCCAATTTTTGTCTCCTGGAAAATTTTGTTTCGCGTGATAAATCAGCCATTTTTTCATGATCGGATTAACCAATATACACGGAATTTTTTGTGGATATAAAGTAGTGCTATTAAATTAATTATGGTTGCCAGTTTTTTAATTTTTTGAGCAACTTTCAAGAAAAAATTTCCGAAGTTTAAAAATAGCCTAATTTCTTTATTGTTCAGGTTGTCACATTATCAAAGTCACCAACTTACAGAATATTTCTCTTGTTTTAAATGACAAGGCAAAGTTCTTGAAGTGACTGTAAAATAAAATACCGAGGTATTTGGCGGTTGAAGCTGCCAATGTCTTTTTGTCATGTAATTAGGTAGTAGTTCTCTCCAACAATTCTAATTTTTCCATGGCTTCTATCATGATAATATTTATCACCGATTGTAGGCAATTTTCAGCAAGCTATTTGGGTTACTTTCTGATTTTCATGAAAATAATTGGATTACTTTGATATTTTTGAAAATTTCGCTCTCCTGGTGTATATACTCTTCATTTTAAAGATATTTGCTATACTCTTTTTAAATAGTTTAATTTCATCACATCCATAACTAAAGTTCATTCACATCCATAACGAAATCGCTATTATTGATAGCATGGAAAAAGTTTTTTCAAGATCAACGGCCAAATAAGAAATTATTATTAGCTGTTTTAAACTAATAGGGCGAAATAGTTAACATGTAATGTTTAAGCAGCACTCATGGAAATTTTGGACGCAACTATCAGAAATGTTCATCACGTGACAAACTCTAGCTTAGTTGGCGCAGAACCAAACACTGCATTCAATAACCCTTAAATGTAAATTTCGCTAAAATTTTCGCTTAAGCCTTTTTGTATTTCAGGCGTCGATATGAAAATTGTCACTTACGTCAGAAAAGCTAGGGATACATCCCACATTCAATCGTAAAACATAGGGACTCAATACGATCCCTCTCTCAACAAATGCCTTACGTTATGAATGAACGCTCCCTAAACTTATACGAATAGTATTCATCCTTTACTGTGTACAGTTTTCGTTTAAAAAAATATCTGGTAAGTAGTTTTTCACGCAGAATCGCACAAAAATAAGTAAAAAAGTTTTTGAATGTGTAGATTTGCATTATTTTTCGTTTGTTATTTGTAACGCGCCAATTTCAAAATCGGAATTGTTGCATATATCTAACATTTTGATCACTGGGTTAATTGAAACACATTGTCAGTTTTAACTATAAATCTACGGATAAAAATTTGTAAAGCAGTTCTTGTTTGCATTAAAACGCAAAGATGGACCACATTTTTCCATCACAATTCTATATAAAAACATTAACACATCGCTGATTAGCTTTAAGAGTATTCCGTAAAACGTTGCACATATTTTTAGTTTGCGTTGCGTATGTGCATCATAAAGCAGCAAACAGTTAACTTATTCCATTTACTACAGTAAAACCTGTCAATAACGGAACCTGTTAATAGTGGAATTCGTGTCAATAGTGGATTTTTTTAATATAACGGAAAATCGAAACTCCGAATAGTGGAAAAAAATTCTTGGAAACAAAAAAATTTTCGTCTATTTTTCGTCTTTTTTTCCATTTGAAACTATATTTTTTCCAATATCACAGCCAATGATTATAAAAATCGTTTCGAAATCACTGTTTCATTTCGTAAAATGCAAAATTTATCGCTTCTGTTGTGACAATTTGGCATCGCAAAAAAATGTATCGTTTTCTTTCTCATTTCGAGTCATTGTTTAGACTTCTTTATTGTTTGGACAGCATCGTGTAATCAAAATTTCTAAGAAATCGAAATTCAGTTTTTCGCTGATTCGATAGCTATGAAAAACACAATTAGAACTTCATTACTCTTACATTTTTCCGTCGCTATTGAAAGTGAATCGTAAGAAGGGGGATAATAAACCAATCCAACGTTCACGTCTCACGTTAAAACAAAAGTACAATTTGATAAAAAATCATAGAGCCAAAATTTGGAATCGAAGTTTTGAAAGAAAAATACAAATGCGGCAAGTCTGCTATGAACATGGTTATTAAAGACAAAAAAGAAATTATCGACGAATACCTTTCATCACAAAATGTTGAAAATACATTTTTACTCGATAAAATAGTAGAATCCATCAATTTGGTACAGGATGATTTGATTGCAAGCAAAACAAAACCGTCTTCTATTACCGATTACTTTCAATAATAATGCTTGTCATTCGCTGCCTTTTTAATTTTCAGTTTTTCCATCATTCATTTATCAACAAATAGTTTTATCTCAGTACATATTTCCTTTTCACGTTCATTATATCACTTGATTTGATCATTAAATGGCCATGAAAATATATGCTTTGGTTTTTTATTCAATTTTACTTTCAATAATGGGAAATCATTTTGGTTCGACTCAAATACCTGTCAATAATGGAACCTGTTAATAGTGGAATTCGTATCAATAGTGGAAAAAAATAATTCCCCATGGGATTCCGTTATTGACAGGTTTTACTGTATAATGAGTTCTAACCATAATTATTATTTAGAGTAGTATTATTTTGAATAGTATTATAAGTATTAATAATTTTGTTGAAGTGCATACATATTACTGGGAAATTGTTAACATGGATCTTAATTAATTTGTTTTCGCGCCTTAATTAATTTGTTTTCACTATACCCTATTCAGATTACCTAACGAAATTTTCCCGAATAATACGAAAAAATTGGGGCAATCAATTATTAACTTCCCAGTATATGGGAAGTTCTTGTAATCGCCTCGAAAATCGAAATTGAAATTTTCAACATATCTACGTTTTGAAGTCTTACGAGTATATTTTAAGTGTTTTTAGAAAGAAGTATGTATGTGTGTGTGTATGTACGTACGTACGTGCGTTCGCGGACAGTTTTTCTACAAGCATAACTCACGTGTTTAATTAATAAAATTAGCATCGTAATAATAAATATTTATAAAATTTATAAACTTTTATCAATTTCTGTACAGAGACCAGCAAAATATTTTCTCATGATTTCAAAACAAATTGAATAAAAAATAAAAAAAATCATTCAAAGTCACGGGTAAAAAGGGTTCATACGATTTTTTATACCTTAAATATCTTATTCACACACACACACATTGTTGTGAAATCAATCAAAGTTTATTATTATTTGTTTAATTTGCGGAGATTTTTGATAGTCTTCACAGAACCGTGTTTTAACTTTAATGAAAAAACTGCTTAAATTTTGAAAATCAATAAAAATCAAAATTACATTTGTGGTAATCAATGTTTTGAATGGTTTGAATGTTTTGTAGTCAAAAATTTGCAAGATCCTATGCTTTAAATGGCTTTCATCAAATAAAAAATAGTAGTTTTTAGGAGTTTTGTTCTTTAGTATTCGTAAGATTCCAATTACTTCCTTCATCATTTGTAATACATATATTTTACTTTTTATATGCAATTGAACCTATTTTTGACTGCATAATCAATGTTTCTCAAAACAAACAGAAAATAAGAAACAATTATTAGTTTCATTGATGTGAAATCGTGATAAAATACAAATTCACTGATTATGCCGAAGTGCTGGCAATTTTGACCGCAACTATTCAAAATGGCCATCACGCGACAAAATCTCTTCAGTGGGCGTAATAACAAAAACTGCATCCATTTTTGCTAGCGCTGTTTTGTCCTTCAAGCATCGTTATGAAAATAACAAATTAAGTAGAAAAGACTTTGTAACCTGCCCCCCCCTCCGATTGATCCACGTGAATATTAAATCAAACCAATCCACGAAAATCTGTACGTAATCAATTGATGCTCGCGTAGATGTTACGATTAATATTAAGTCATTCCAATAAATCTTAGGAGAGGTACATTTTTATTATTAAAAGTAGTATTATTTCCATAATTATCATTGTGTTTAAAATTTTTAATATCTATGTAGATATTACTGGGAAGTTGACCGTGTGGACCTCCAGGCTCGCACCTCACGGCTTGTTAAGTTGTATTCCGTTGAAAAAATGTTTAATATGTCCACTGAAAGGGTTTATATCCTTCTTAAATGTATTCATTGGAGGGAAAGTGTAGCATTTATCAAACTAAACTTTTTTTTGTGTCTCCAATTTATATTTGAAACGATTCTTTCTAAAATAAAGTAGCATCTACCTTTCTCGATTTTTTGTTTAAACGAATATACAGGATGCTTAAAAATTACCGCACAGTCTCTTTACCACACAATTTTTCAGGTAATTTTAAGTAAGCAAATTTTGAAATTCGATTTCTTAATCTACTTAACTTGATGCAAGCATTTTAACGTTTTAAAAAAGTTCCACTTCTAAAAACGCAAAACCTTCAGAGTTGCATAAGAAAAATTTAATTTTGTAGTATCAAATAACAGTGTGGTGGGTACAAATCGCCAAGGGCAATTTACCACATAACTGGAAAGATTTCTGGATTTAAATACACCAGACAATTTTCTGTGGGAAGATTTGAGATAAATAGCTTACAAGAAGGCTCGTGATACGTTAGAATAACTTTTTTAAAGAAAAATTATCAATGTCAGTGGCCGAATATTCAGTCAGACCTATGAAGGGTGGTAAAATGCTTGAGGAAAAAATCAGCTCTAGTTTGAGAGTGCGCATTTGTTAACTTCCCAGTATATGGGAAGTTCTTGTAATCGCCTCGAAAATCGAAATTGAAATTTTCAACATTTCTTTACGTTTTGAGGTCTATACAGTATATATAAAGTGTTTTTAGATAGGGAGATGTATGTGTGTGTGTGTACGAACGTACGTCTGTACGCTCGTGGACAGTAAAGAAAGCCCTATCGACTTTGTTAAGGTGTCAATCGGAGCGCCTTTGCAATTTTAAGAGCTGATTAGTTTTTGGAAATTTCGGTCGGGGGGGTTTGCTGTTTTGCCCGTTTGAAGGTCATTTCTGTCATGCGTTATATCTCGCGAACAAAACATACGATTTGCATCGTTTAGGTGTCAATGGATGCGTATTAACATTTTTGCAAATCTGTCGAATTTTGAAAAAAATCGTTGCAGCTGTTTTTTAATTTAAGAAAAAAAAGTTGCAAAAAATTAGGTTTTTTTCATAAACAAAAAATTTTTAACTTGATTTGCGAAATATAGTAATCAATGTTTATAAAATTTATATACTTCAAACAATATTTGTAGATACACCATCAAAACCTTTTCTCATGAATACGTAAAAAATTAAATTAAAAATAAAAAATCATTAAAAGTCATCATGGTTTTCAAGGTCATATTTATCATTCACTATATCTCACGATCCAGATATAATATTTGCATCATTATGGTGTCAGTTGACGTGTATTAACCTCTTTGCGAATTTTTAATATTATAAAAATTTGTTTCAGCCGTTTTTTTTAATTTAATAGAAGAAAATGCGAAAAATTATGGTTTTTTCATAAAAAATATTTTTTTAACTTGATTTGCACAGCACAGTGATATCAGGTTATAAAATTTATACATTCCTATCAGTTTTTGAAGAGAAACCAGCAAAATTTTCTTCCATGATTATGAAAAACACTAAATTGAAAATAAAAAATCATTCAAAGTTACCATTTAAAGAGGGTTCATACGAATAATATTACTCAATATCTTTTATTCTAAAAAAATTGTTGTAAATTCAATCAAAGTTTTAAAATATTTGCATAATTTGAGCAGATTTTTAGTAGTTTTTATAGTCTTTTAATTTAAAAAAAACTGCTTAAATTTTGAAAACCAACAAAATTTCAATCAAATTTGCATTTGCGGTATCAACGCTTATGGTAAAATGTTTTGTAGTCAATACTTTGCAGATCATATGGTTTAAAAAGCTTTCATCGAATAAAAAATTGTAGTTTTTAGTAGATTCATTCTTTAGTAATCGTAAGATTTCAATAACCATCATCATTTGTAATACATTTTACTTTTTACATGCAATTGAACCTATTTTTGACTGCACATACAAAATTTTTCAAGACCAAAAAGGCCCCCAACGATTGATCCGCGTGAATATTCAATCTGTCCTCATCGACCGAAAACCTTACGTCATCAATGGATCCTCCCGTAGACGATATGATTCATATTAACTCATTCCTGTTACTGCTATGAATACCTCTTATTGTTATTACTTAAAGTAGTATTATTTTCGAAATTATAATTGTGTTTAATGTTGTTGATGTTTATGTAGATATTACTGGGAAGGTGACCGTGTGGACCTCAAGGGTCGCACCTCGCGGCTTGTTTTATAATATTTTGATAAAACCATTTTTAATAAACATGTTGTTATTATTCATTGTAATAAGTGTTCTTGAAAGCAATTTTAATGCGGCAGAAATTGAAATATTTGTATCCAGTATATAAATCTCGTTTTAGAATTGAATTTTCGTTAGTAGTGGTTTTGCATTTGTTGACTTGTAACTACCAGCAATTTACAAACACGGATGTAATGTTGTTTATTTGGAACTGCCTAACATTGAATTAATTTTCGAAAACAAAACTGTGTATTACGAATGTGTAGTTTCGAGAAAAAGAACTGCAAAATTTTCATATTTAAAAAACGAGCCGAACTTTTTCGAGCTGTGTCTCACAATCCTGTTACATAGGATATATGGCGTTTTTAGTTACATATTTGGGGACAGTGATTTTTTCAGAACTCTAAAATATCTGTAGCAGTAAAAGGATTAAAAAACCGAAAAAATTTCATAGCTGTTCTGCTTAAAATTAACTGAAAAATGGTGTGGTGGGGTGTCTGTGCGGTAATTTTCAGACCCAACATTGTTATTTAGGATTTACGCATGAGTGCATGAGTTATTTTTGTTGCATCAGTATTGTGAGTTTTACAGGGATGAGGATTTTAGGTTTACAGGATCCTTGACATTGTCAACATCCTTTGAAATCAGCCCGCCAGTTGGCAATAAGTTGCTCGTTACTATTGGAAAAAGGAACCAGAAGCTCTAGACATCAAGAAATATTAAATATTAAAAGCTTATCATGAGATTCGCTCTCAAAATATAGGAATTGTTGACTTTTCAGCTTATGGGGTGTTGATTTTGAGATTGGAAATGGTTATGAATCATTGTTCTATAAAAAGTTCGCATCTATGTTTAACTTTCTTTTGTTTGAACAACTTGTTTGAAAAATCAAAGCAGATATATTGGAATAGCTTGATTTCGATAGGATATAACACGTTTAGAGTCAAAATGTTAATCACCTCAATTTCAAGAGTCAACTAAGCTAAACGCTCCTCTGTCTGACCATCATCGCAATATGAGTTTCATAATGATCCTCTGCTAAATGAGATTTTCAAATTACATGCTGATTACTTGTATGCTAAGGCTAATTGCTTTCCTTTCACGTTGAAAAGATAAAACCCACACTTTTAACCTGGTCGCTGCATTAAAACCCGCAACTCTTGACCAAGAACAATACAGAATGCATTTGCCGTTTGGTTTCGCGCGGTGGCCACTCAATTCGCAAATCCATTTATTATAATGCGAATCGCAGAATGAAAAAAGGTCCACGCAGAATTTAGCATACGTGCAGTCAAACACACGCTTCATACGGGCTGTCCGCTGAAGCAACCAGCAACGTTCATCATGGACGGAATGGGAAATCGGTAGCCGAAATGTTCTTAAGCCGCTTTTTGGTTAGCCCAGAATTGAAACTTGTTTACTGTCCGAATATGAAAAATTACCATTATGACCAGATCAACTTCTGCATTCTTCTCCTCACCTAAAGGCTCCTGCAGTTGTCTTAATGCCATTGATGGCAGCAAGCTATTAAATTTTCGATTTTGTGGTTCCAAATTGTGCGGACTCCCGTAATTCCGGGAGTAAGTTTTTGTGATTTAGAGCTGACCAAAATACAACAATATATTCCAATTGTCCATGCCGTAGCGGCGAGCCCATGCCATGGATGAGGAGCCACAATAAGTAGAAGAGGTCCAAGAACGTTACCTTGATAAATTGCACTTCAAGCAATCGGGAGTGTAGGCTCGAGCCAAATTCTCGGAACGAATGTCATTAACGCCTTTCATTTAGGTGTAAGAAGTTGTTCTGCTTCGCGAATGTATACATACATACATTGGCTGCAAGCCACTTAAGATTGATATTTTTATGGTAATCATCGACAAACGAAGTTACGAAGCCAGCGAACCTTTGCCTGACGACTGCCATAAAAAATTCAGATTAGGAACGGTGGCTGCCTTCATCATTAAAAACGAACAGCTCACAATGGAATCTGATGTTGACCAGCAGATCGAAGGGCGATGAAGGTGTCTGAACCGTGCTTTTTGAAAACAAGACCATTAATCATGGTGCCATCTAAAGAGATCTTTGCTGCTACCGTATCAAGTTTGAATTAGCATTGATTTCTGTAGTTTATTGAACCATGATTGAAGGTACTCGAAGAGCATAAATTTCAACGTCTAAAACAGCAAGGCTGTGGAACATAGTGCACTTTTAACAACAAACGAAAATTGAAAGCAGGCTTAGATCGCGTTGCTGTCGCGTGAAAGACACCTACCTTTGACTTTGACTACCTTTGATTTTCGTTTTGATGACTGAAACTAGCAAAAAGTTTAAAACGATCGAACGTGAAGTACAATAGCAAAATAAGTTTCAAGAATATCAAAGATGTTTTGGCATTTACAGAAAATCTGATCCATACAAGGATCAGATTCTCTGTAAAATTCAAAAACAAGCATTTTTCTGGGTTAAACGGAAACCTTTTCAAATAAGATTAAGCGATGATTTGATTCTAGCAAGCCGTTGAAAAGGATTTGTGAAGGCTATGAAAGTTCTTTGAGGGTGGTGTTATGCTTCAAATTCGCAGATTGTAGTGTTTCATAAATATATTATCCATCAGCTTACTTTCACTTTCAAAATCGCTCTATAGTGAAAGGACTTTCGTACACTTTATTTAATCCCCATTTGGACTTTGTTCTCTATCGAAAACCAATTATACTGTAAGTGAAAAGCTACAGGAGGACAAGAAGTTTGACCAAAATCAGAAGATCATCAAGGACTTGTGGAATATCCGAGAATATTGGCACTGTCAGACACTTCGTTTCCCAGTCTCCTATCATCTCTGTGTGCGAACGAATTGACGCCCTGTACGATTTATATAATTAATAATCAAGGTTTTCTTATAAGATGGTCATTGCTCAAGAGCTTCTACAGCAGGATCGAGATATTAAAATAAAGTACTATTACATTTTAACACTCATGGAGAGTGCCGATCGTAGCATAGTCTTAGGAGCATGCTCCAAAGGCACTTCTTTAAAATACGTTTTTTGATTTTTCAGAGGTCGTGAAAACCTCACTCTTCGAATATATTCTATGTCTTAATTCTAGCCAATATTGGCGAGAAAGCAACCTTAATTACGAATAATCGTAAGAAAGTACTTGACATAACGTTAACGAATCAGTGTTTATCCCAATCTACTAAGCTTTGGCGTGTGTCTCTGTATGTTCGTTCTCTGACTATACATATATTATGTTCCACCTAAATGGAGACCCTCCAACCAATTCATCATTTACTAATACCTGGGTTTGCAATAGAACGCGGACCCTCAAAGATAAAAGACGTACGATACCTGGTGGAATCTGTTGCGACCCGCAAATATCCCTTAAATGAAGCAGCAAAATCTGCTTGCAACTCAATGAAGCCGAGAGGAAAACGTAAACCCCCTGTGGTGCAACAGGGATATTGCGGAGCTGCGAAAGGAATGTAGGAAATCTTCTAATCCGGCCAAAGTGACCTATGATTGGTCTTCTTATAAACTTAAACTAAAGCAATTCAAAACTTCGATCAGGAAAGCCATACCTCGTAGAAGAACTTTTGTGCTGTTAAAGTAAGCTCTAAGGAAGTCAGTCATTTAGGTGAAATTATGATGAGTTCACCCTCATTCCTAAGTTCTCTCAGCTTCTCTCTCCAAAATCCAACTCCGAAATTCTTGGTGCCCTTTTGGACAAGTGTTTTCCTGGGAGTGTCGACGTAATAAATGAAATTAATCCACATACGCTTCAGTGGCGAGGGGTGAAAAATTACTGTGGGTAAGCCGCTTACTATTTGAGAGACGTGGACCCTTAACAGACAAAGCAGTATATTATGAGCATACTACCGTAATCATTCTTTCTATTGCATACATTTTAAATTACGATCAGTTATGAAATATTTATATTTTTATGTTATTTTTATCGTTTTTGACCTTATTGGCAAGGAATTTCACAATTTCACAATTTCACAAAAACAATCAAATAACAATAAACTCTTTTCACGTTCTGTAGGTTACTAATAGAGCTTACGTGAATTTCCTGCTACAACAATCAAGGTATAGACATATAGACTATTGCAACAGTATGTATTTCTAATTGGGAGTTTTCGATGATTTTCTAGCATCAATTTTCACAGCTGATTCGCAAGCCGGGAACACTACCTGCTTTTTGATTTGTTTCCATATCCTATTGAGGAAAACCGAGCTGCCATTCCAACAAACAGGAGTTGAATGCCCACGGCACCTTAAATTATGTATAAATTCGAGACTCGGAAAGCTTTGCTGCAACTCTTACAGATGTTGATCGCTTTGCTGGCTATTATGGAACTATGAGGATGTGTTAAATGAAGAGAATGGAGTATGATGGAATAAACACTGAGATCAAGAGGAACGATTGTGCATGTTCACAGTGATGCATGCAAGTAAATAAACACTTCATTCCCTTATAAAACTGAAGTGTTAGACATTTTTGGAACATATTTGGAAAGGGAAGCCGATGGGAATCGGCTTATATGAACGCCTCGCCACTGATACGCTTCCTTATCGCCTGTTAACCACAGTACCTGTAAACGTAAGGCTCGTAAGTTGAGCTATCAATACATTTCAGCTCTTTAAATCGCCTGGCATGCACGTATCTCACCTTTTTGGATCCAGCAGGGGATTAACATATTACTGCCTTGACTAAACGATATATTCAAAGTATTCTGTATTCACAGCAGTAAAAGCAAGCCAAAATAGTTTTCATACACAAAGTGGGTAAGACCTCCCGTTCCTTGTTCAAAGATTGCATGTCTTTCAGCCTCACCAATTTTATCGTGAAGAAATTGGAGCGAATGATAAATGTTCATATGAGAGCTATTTAGAAACCTCTCTCAATGATAATGCTCATCAAACATCTGCTAAGCAGTAGGAAAATCAACTTCTCTCAGGAAATAGCTCCATGCGATTGAGAACTTGCAGACGTATCTCACAAGGTACTATACTATCACCCATTCTTTGGAACTTAGTGGTGCACAAACTGGATATATCCGCACATAATAAAGCTTGTGCTTTTCACTAGAAAGTATGATGCAGCCACTTGGTGGATAGCTATTGCAAAGCTATCGAGTCAGAATCAAGAAAACAACGTCAAAAGAATCGCAGCTATTGCGACCAACTAGGAACCTACGAACCGGAGAAGGCACTATTTATGTTGCTAAAGGGCTCTCGTCTAACCTCCTGCGAGATAGCAGACCAATTGCTTTGTAGTTTGACTGAAAGCCCTACACTTCCGGGATAAGGTATAGAACGGTCACTACATCATTTTAATCTAAAAAATCTATAAAAAAAAATTCCAGAGAAATTTAAACAATTTCCTTGGTAGCTAGGAGACTTTTCAGTTTTTATCTTATACGAGTATGTTCATCTCATTCAAAATAGCCATGGAATGTTGAACACAACTAAATGATATGTCCATACACTCTGAAGTTCATTACTGGGAACTGCGAAGCAGATGCCTTAGCGACAGCTAGCATTACGCTCCAGGATCACACACTAACCGTCCACGATGGTCAGCGTTTTTGAAGCTAACGTCCAATCGGCATTACATATGGGCTGCAAACTGAGCCTTGAAGAAACTTTTGGACAAACAAGAAGCCTTGTATCATATTGAACTCGTAATTCCGGAATATTAATCAGGATATCTGCAGTCTCACAATCACAATATTGACCGACCTCTGTTTGATAGGCAGAAACGTAAAAGTTTCTGGCACTTACTTCAATGGCTTTTGGCTCCATTGTAGGTTGGAAGAAATGATGAATGGCCAGCAGTCTTTGGAAGACGAAGTATTCAATTCATAGACTTCTTTTTCTTGCAAAGTCTACGGGAATTTCTAGCATTCGCCAGCTGCATAAAAAAATCAAAGTTGGTCCTAGGGTCCCAAAGCTTCGCCTCTTCTTGATTTAAGTAAGCCATCTGCCTGCATCCATCATCAGGGCTTCGACTACAACCTACCTAGTCCACTAGTTTTCTAATATTTCGCAGTTTTCTCATTTATTCATTTTGGACCATAAATTGTAAAATAAAATCTACCGTTGGTCGTTGACTAATGAACAACACTTTTCCACCCACGATGCCTTATGTAATCGTGAATTAAAAACGACAAGGTCCTTTGAGGAAGATATGAATGGTGGACGAATTTTTACGAGTAACGAGCTGCAAAACGACTTCAATAAAAGTATCAGTATGGATTGCACGTTTTCAATAATAGATGTTCAATTTGAATAGATATTGTTAACTTCCCAGTATATGGGAAGTTCTTGTAATCGCCTCGAAAATCGAAATTGAAATTTTCAACTTTTCTTTACGTTTTGAGGTCTATAGAGTATATATAAAGTGTTTTTAGAAAAGGAGACGTATGTGTGTGTGTGTGTACGTACGTGCGTACGTCTGTACGTTCGTAGACACTTCTTTCTACGAGCATAACTCACGTCAACAAAGTCCGATTGACTTGTTTGAGATGTCAATCGAAGCGTCTTTGCAATATTAAGAGCTGATCAGTTTTTGGAAAACTTCGGTCGGGGGGTTTGCTGTTTTGCCCGTTTGAAGGTCATTTCTGTCATGCGTTATATCTCGCGAACCCAACGTACGATTTCCTTGAGCAAAGTGTCAATCGACGCATATTGACATTTACGTGATTCTATCAAATTTTTAAAAAAATACTTGAAGCGGTTTTTTAATTTTTTTAAAAAAAGTGCAAAAAATTGGGTTTTTTTCAAAAACAATAAATTTTTAACCTTATTTTCAAGTCCAAGTAATCAATGTTTATAAAATTGATATACTCCAAACAATGTTTGTAAAAAAAACATCAAAACTTTTTCTCGTGAGTACGTAAAAAAATAAATTAAAAATAAAAAATCATTAAAAGTCATCATGATTTTCAAGGTCATTTTTATCATTCACTATATCTCACGAACCAGATATAATATTTGCATCATTATGGTGTCAGTAGACGTGTATCAACATTTTTATGAAGTTTTTAACATTATAAAAATTCGTTTCAGCCATTTTTTTAGTTTAATAGAAGAAAATGTGAAAAATGATGGTTTTTTTTCCTAAAAAAATATTTTTTTAACTTGATTTCCACTGCACAGTGAAACCAGTTTATAAAATTTATACATTCTTATCAGTTTTTGAAGAGAAAGCAGCAAAATTTTCTTCCATGATTATGAAAAAAATTAAAAAAAAAATAAAAAATCATTCAAAGTTACCATGTAAAGAGGGTTCATACGAATGATATTAGTTTATATCTTTTAATCTAACAAAATTGTTGTAAATTTAATCAAAGTGTTATAATATTCGCATAATTTGTGCAGATTCTTAATAGTTTTTATAGTCTTTTAATTAAAAAAACTGCTTAAATTTTGAAAACCAACGCTCAATGGTAAAATGTTTTTAGTTTGAATGGTAAAATGTTTTTAGTCAATACTTTGCAAGATAATATGCTTTGTAATGCTTTCATCGAATAAAGAATTGTAGTTTTTAGTAGATTCATTCTTTAGTAATCGTAAGATTTCAATAACCATCATCATTTGTAAAACATTTTACTTTTTACATGCAATTGAACCTATTTTTGACTGCATATGAAACAAGCCGCGAGGTGCGACCCTTGAGGTCCACACGGTCAACTTCCCAGTAATATCTACATAAACATCAACAACATTACAATTACAATGAGAGGTATTCATAGCAGTAACAGGAATGAGTTAATATGAATCATATCGTCGACGGGAGGGTCCATTGATTATGTAAGGTTTTTAGTCGATGAGGACAGATTGAATATTCACGCGGATCAATCGGTGGGGGCCTTTTTGGTGTTGAAAATTTTTGTTGGTTTTCAAAATTTAAGCAATTTTTTTTTAATTAAAAGACTATAAAAACTATTAAAAATCTGCTCAATTTATGCAAATATCTTAAAACTTTGATTGAATTTACAACATGTTTTTTAGAATAAAAGATATACAGTAATAGCACTCGTATGAACCCTCTTTACATGGTAACTTTGAATGATTTTTTTATTTTTAATTTAGTTTTTTCATAATCATGGAATAAAATTTTGCCGGTCTCTCTCCAAAAACTGATAAGAATGTATTCATTTTATAAACTGGATCACTGTGCTGTGCAAATCAAGTTAAAAAATATTTTCTATGAAAAAACCATAATTTTTCGCATTTTCTGCTATTAATTTAAAAAAACGGCTAAAACGAATTTTTATAATGTTAAAAACTTCACAAAGATGTTAATACACGTCAACTGACACATTAATGATGCAAATATTATATCTGGTTCGTGAGATATAGTGAATGATAAAAATGACCTTGAAAATCATGATGACTTTTAATGATTTTTTATTTTTAATTTATTTTTTTACGTAATCATGAGAAAAACTTTTGATGAAGTTTTTGTGAACACTGTTTGGAGTACATAAATTTTATAATTATTGATTACTAAGACTTGACAATAAGGTTAAAAATTTATTGTTTTTGAAAAAAACCTAATTTTTTGCACTTTTTTTAAAAAAATTTGAAAACCGCTCCAAGAATTTTTTTAAAATTTTGACAGAATCACACAAACGTCAATACGCGTCGATTGACACCTTGTTTAAAACAATCGTATGTTTGGTTCGCGAGATATAGCGCATGACAGAAATGACCTTCAAACGGGCAAAACAGCAAACCCCCCGACCGAAGTTTTCCAAAAACTGATCAGCTCTTAACAGTGTAAAGACGCTTCGATTGAAATCTCAAACAAGTCGATCGGACTTTGTTTACGTGAGTTATGCTCGTAGAAAGAAGTGTCCACGAACGTACAGACGTACGCACGTACGTACACACACACATACGTCTCCCTTTCTAAAAACACTTTATATATACTCTATAGACCTCAAAACGTAAAGAAAAGTTGAAAATTTCAATTTCGATTTTCGAGGCGATTACAAGAACTTCCCATATACTGGGAAGTTAAAAAATTTTCAAGACCAAAAAGGCCCCCACCGATTGATCCGCGTGAATATTCAATCTGTCCTCATCGACCGAAAACCTTACGTAATTAATGGACCCTCCCGTAGACGATATGATTCATATTAACTCATTCCTGTTACTGCTATGAATACCTCTCATTATTATTACTTAAAGTATTATTATTTTCAAAATTATTATTGTGTTTAATGTTGTTGATGTTTATGTAGATATTACTGGGAAGTTGACCGTGTGGACCTCAACGGTCGCACCTCGCGGCTTGTTTTTGTTTTGTTTGATGCTCTTTTAAATCAAATAATACTTTTAACTAAGGCCTAACTGAAGATGTGTGAAATTCAAGACCATCACTTCAAGAAATACGTGCTAAAAAGTTTTTTCATGATATCGATCGATTTAAAATTTGGGTTAGCTAATTTTTTTTAAAATCAATTCTTAGCAAAGTCTCCACTGCCTTTTCTAGAGTCGGTAAAGGAAATTCTTTTCAACTGAAAGATAAATCTAAAGTCCATATTTATAGTTTACATCATTATAGATTGTAAACGAACTAGAAACAAAAAGTCTAGACAGAAAAATCAAGATATGTTTGAGAAAATGTGAAGAAGATATACTACCCAGTTTTATTAAGCTTGTCAGCAACTGTTCAAAACGCTCGTTGTTCCACTGATAGTTTAAATGATATTAGAAATATGCTTTATTTATGTGTTTTAAACAGATTAAATCCAACTCATAAAAGTATGGAATGAATAGTAAACGATGATATTTTTGGTAATCCATTTTCTATTTGCAAACTGTTTGGAAAGAGTTATGTATTTTTCCGAAAACAGTCATTTAAATTCGGTTCGGGCTTATAAATTGACTTTTCATGATTGAGATCCTTCTCAACCGTGCTTAATCAAATTAAGATTGATGTTTTAGTCATTTATTGTTGCTAGTGTATGTAAAGTTTGGTCCAAACCATACCTAAATTTCAACTTGATACAATAAACACTGTTCCTCACCATTAATCTTTTCAATTCAAAGTAATTTGAAATTTCTTACCTTGTTTATCTCTTGATGTATGGGATTTTTATAAAGGAAGTATTGAAGCAGCTTCCAGCTAATTCAACCAAATTGGGAAATTCACTAAAAATCTCATTTTTATCACTTCAAAAAATGCACAAACACAACAACATCACAGATCTTTTCACCCAGCTCATACAGATACGGGAAAGTTCGTTAAAGGGCTTTGTCACAATTCAAACAATGGTAACTTGCACTTTGTGTGCGACTTAGACTACACCTTGACTATTGACTAGCTCTGGAGGGTAGGTCTTCTTTGGCTAAAACACGAGCTCGCTGCGTTCGTTGGCAATTTTCGCAGCCACATTGAAGTCAGACTCGATTTAAATTTCGAAAAGGCTCCTACGCGCTACCAAGTGTCCTTACCCATGTTTCCGCACTTGCGCACTTCCGAATCAAGGCTTGTTTCATAGACAACTTGCCTTCGGTGTTACTCGCTTTTCTTGGAAATTCCTAGTCGTTCTGCAAAACTTTCACGTTGTCTGAACCTACTCAATTGCTGTTGTTGCTATGACCTAAAAAAGCTGTAGCTTCATGGTTGCTCGGAAAACGTTGAAGCTTGCTCCCAACAGGACACACTGCTTTGCAGCAAGGACTCTCCCCCATTCAGCTTCATCGCATTGGCCTCATGAATGGAACAGGAGCTGATTGCCTGCCTGCTTGCGTGATGTTGCGCTTCACTCATATAATACCCCATTGATAAGTAACTTGTCTAGAAGGGTAGTAGGACAGGACGCAGTATAAGGGATGGTCGGTGCAGAAAATTGTTGTGAAAAACAAGGCCGAATGGCTGGATGTAGATGCTTTAGACATTACATTCTGTGGTATTCCCTGAATGGGTGAGGTTTTCTTGGAAAATTATTTTTGGCACTGCCCGCTACATTGCGTTATTCTACGGTAAAATGAAAACCTATAATAGATGACGAGAGTTAGAGACGGGTTGCCGGGGTGGAATGACTTGTTTGTAAATATTTTCAAGGGATGAAAAGAAATAATGAATACTTTAGAGGAAAGATGAAGATAAGCGTTTTGTCCCAATAATGTTATCGTTCAAGTGGAAGCCAGCAAAACTTTGATTACATAATGGCACGGTTTTTTGTTGTTGTTCCGTGTAGCACGTAAGACTGTGTTTTTGGAGTGTATAGTATAACCCCATTTTCTGATGGGTATTTACTCTTAGATGTGATGTGTAGTTTTGGGTTTCATTCATAATTTGTTTTCATGGAAACCAATAAAGAATTTGCATAATTTGTTGAAAAAAACACGAATTAAAAGTTGAACTTGTATGAAGGCGTTTTTTTCCTTAGTTCGATACATTTACTGTTTACAATAAAATTCTTTTAAAAATGTGTAAACATTGAAATGCCTTTTTTTAATTTCAACTTCCTGCTCTGTCAAAAGAAAAATAATTCAAGTCCAACATCTAATAAATGTGAATTGTTTGCCGGAAATTGTTCTGGTATAAGAATTGCATGAATTTTTTTTTGAAATTTACTCTAAAACAACTTAACGGCAGTTTTACACCAATTATTTATATGTACAGACATATGTATTGTCTGTTCAATATACATATAGTCTATTCAACAGGTATGCATGTATCTTTGGGGACAGAAACAATTGAATTATTTTCCGTTTCTTATTCTTGCAAGATCTAAAAAATCTGCTAGCAACAGCTCGATGGAATCATGTAAAAGTTTGACTACTAAACTTTAATTTTAACGATTGAGAATTTGAGGATATTTTCTTATGCTAAAATGATTTTCGAACAAGGCAACATTATCTTGGATAATCACCGAATTAATTCAGTAAATTTTGATTGTGAACACTAGCCAAAGGTGGTTCAGAATCATTAAACTGTTTCCTGTGAACTATCTTACGGCTATCACTAAATTCATATTGAAGTGATTTTCAACATGAAATAGCACAGCAACTTTAAAGTTCATACGCCCTGTATGAATCCATTATTCCTTACGACATTGGACTTTAAAATCAATTCATATAGCGTACAGTTGAGCATTTTAAACATTAATTTCTTCTCGAATTTCCACCCACGCAAGTGTACAAACATTTTTCATACACATTTCTTACAAAATACTTTCAATAACGACGCATCATTCTCAACAGCAACGAGGCGTTCTATATTTATCTCGATTCCAACGTTTACAATAGATTTTGTATTAATTTCGCTTGCAAACAATCGCAAAAGTGCGCATGCTCTGCTCCTTTCGGAACATTTCGCAAGAGCTACCTCTAAAGCATTATCGATTTCATTCAAATATGAATTGCGACGTGTCTTCCCACTTTAGGTGCGTAGAGTGGAAACATCGCTCCTGGAACCTTTTGTTCGATAGTGGATTTTGCATCCGCTTACAAAAGCATTGGAATTGTTAGCGTTTCTGAACCTCATATGCTGGAAAACAAAGTTGCATTCATCTACGCACACAATACAATGTTTCGCAATACTTCAGCTGCCCTGAAATTGCTCCTAGTCAAAGGATTAACATTTCGACGGGCCACCCATGGTCAAGGTCAGAATTGTTATGTTCTCAGTTTGTCTTGTGCCTACCAATCGTAGGGTTGCAGAATTTTCCAAAGATATTCGAAGTCGTTCAACTACTCATCTTGCAGGGACTCGATAATGCAGGACGATAGCAATCTCGAAGGTCGGGGCTCAAAACCGAACGCCCACAAATAATCAGTTCATTGGTGCCAAAGGATCACACCCTAATGCGTTGGCGGGCAACAATTGCAGGCGGTGTGGATCCGCTAACATCTCCTTGTGCTTGAAAGATAACATTTTGCGTGGGCTTCGGAGCGGGCGTGACCTAGACCGTGGCATTGGCCAAAAACAACTCCACCCAATCCACCTACGCACTTTTGGATGATTAGCTGTTGTCATGGAAACAGGGAATATGCTTTAGAAACTTGGCGGGTGAGCTGTCTCTATTTGGATTTGAAAAGTTTGTAAAGAATTGACAATACACACAAAGCCTCTGTTCGTGTATTGCGTAAAGTTGTATGCTTCCATCGAACTCAAGGCCAAGGTCACAACAGTTTTAGTGCGGAAAACACTCCTTCCATTTATCAGAAAAATGATCTCATCCTTGCACAGCGTTGACCAATTTCATTTACATTGCAGAGCAGTCGATGGACCAACTCTACAACTTTGAAGAATAGTCGTTTCAGGATTTGCTAGGCAGTTTCTCAAGTACCATGTTACGTGTTTCACCCAAATAATCGGTTGAAACACTTGATATGCTAAAAATAGAGGCACTAGCCGTTTTCATAAATCGCTTCTAAATGCTTGATCCCATCCGAAAACAATCATTTCGGAAGTAATGATGACAAGCATAAGTACCTTCATTTGCACTGACATCCTAGGCGCGCGTGCATTGTTCATTAGCTTTGAAGCTCACCCACTCATGTGTTTTTCTAATCCTGTCATACTTCCACAATATGTTTGCAGAGTGATGAGATACGATGAGGTCATAGAAGGGCCACAAGTATAATTATTTGCGAATCATATATGTAATTCGAATGGCTCATTAATTAGCTTTGTTCCTCTGAATAAAGCGAAAGTGCTAAATTAAAAACGACACGTATGTGCTGGAGTCCTTTTTGCGCGGTACTCATGAATGTATAATATCTTGTGGGTTCCCCTCAGCGATCTTAGATACATCTGTGCAGCTGTTCCATGCTCCTGCGCGATGAGTGAAATTTGCAAAGTATGGTTCGCTAGCGTAGAGTCAAATCATGTACGAAAAGTCAGATGGGAAGTGGCCCGAATATAAATCCTTGAGGAATACCTGAGAAAGGAGTGAAAGAATCTGAGAACTCACTGAAAACGGCGACTACATATTGGCGGGCTATTAAACAAGAAAAATAACTTTAGCGAAACTCTGATGAAATATAATAGGGACAAATTAACATAGATAAGATAAGACATATATTAAGGATACCCAGGGCCCGATCTAGCTATTTAGCCGCTCCTGGCAAAAATAATTTTTGCCGCCCTTTATAATGAAATATTGTAAGTCATAAGCATGTTTTGTATATGAAATATTCACATGTATTAGTCTATTAGGGCTTCTAAACAAGTATGAAAAATTTCATGAGTGTCTGTATAGATGTACGTTTGCTCAAGAATTTCTCAGACACTATCTATGTATTTCAACTTAGGAAACAGTGACAACTTCATCAAATCCGGCTCAGTAGTTTTGAAGACATAGAAGAAAATATTATATAAAATTGGTTTAAATTTAAGTAACTTTTGTTACATCGACTTCTTAATGACATGTTTTCTCTGCAGTTTAAACGGATGAAAAAAACACAAGAAATTTGTTTTTAAATAAAAAAAATAAAAAAATAAAATAGTCTCGAGGCTCGTACAATGTTCTAACAATTCTTCTTCTGGCAGTTGTCTTAAGACAATTTTGCCGCCCCTCATTTTTTCCGCCCTGGGCAGTTGCCCGGATTGCCCCCCCCCCTTAGATCGGGCCCTGAGGATACCGTCGGGGTTGATATTCGGATGGAGGCTTTAATAAGACTTTGACGATTTGAGACGGAACCGAAAATTTTGGGTGGTGCAACCGTTATGGGATAGTTCAACTAGGAAAGAAGAAGTTTTGCGGAGAAAACGCACGTAGGACTCAAACTTTTAAGTCATATTTGTCACGCTCATTTTTGGCTGGACGTATGAAGGATTTACACTGAACCTTTAGGTGAAGGTATTTAAATCAGCTAAAATCGGAGATTTGCGCTATTTTCTACTTATAATATTTTTAGCACGTAGGGTAGAAACAATCTCAGTAGAAAATCAAGGACGAGCACCTGATACAGCAGGACGCTTTTATGTAACATATTGCCTAATAGGATCATCTAGGACAAAATAAAGATTTTTTTTTATTTATTTCGCCGAAGCAAGGCAATCACAGTCAACATATAAGAATATAAATATATAAAATATACATTACAACAATATACTTAACCCTAAAATACGTGCTACATTCAACGTTAATTTATACTGTTGTATGCAAGTCACAATTTAGGGATGGATGATGGAAGGGCTTTAGAAATGCTGGATTTAAAATTGAACTTGGAGATGGTAGGGGAGTAGTGTTTGCTCAAAGTGTTAAATATTTTACAGCACCTATTAACTGGTTCATTATCTGCATACCTAGTAAGATGCTGATATTCAGTTAGTAAACGTGTATTACGCGTACTTCTTACAGGCACGTTAAGCTTTATTTTATTCGTCAAATACTCCACTTTAATGTGGCCCCTAATCACGTCAAAGGCGAAACAAGAGGACAACACTGTTCTTCTGGTTTTAAGAGTAGACAAATTCAGAAGCTCCAATCTAACTTCATAAGGAGGCAAGATTTGAAAGTCATCGGGGCTATAAAGGTCTCTCAGAGCAAACAACAAGAATTGTTTTTGGACAGATTCTATTCTCGTATCATGAACTCCGAAATGTGGGTTCCATACATTGCAGGCATATTCAAGTAATGGGCGAACCAATGAGGTAAATAATGATTTAGTTACCCACAGATTTTTAAACTCTTTGGCTCGTCTTTTAATAAAGCCAAGCTGTTTATGAGCTTTGGAGAGAATAGTATCGTAGTGCGAATTGAAGCATAGTTTCTTGTCTAGGACAACTCCAAGGTCAACAATGTTTTGTTTCATATCCAATACCGTATTGTTGAGAACGTGTGCATTGTTCAATATTGTGGTTTTACGGGAAAATGTCATTACAAAACATTTCCAAACGTTAGATGTAGTTTGTTAACATCACACCATTGTTGGAGGGAAGTTAGTTTTGATTGGAGGAAAACAGTATCAGATAGAGACTTAATGGTGTGATATATCTTTAGATCGTCAGCGTAAAGAAGATGTGATACGTCCGAGAGTTTTTCAGATAAATCTGATATAAAAACATTAAAAAAAAGAGGGCCGAGGTGACTGCCTTGAGGTACACCAGAGTGTACGAGAATCGGCTTGGACAAATATCCCTGAAATTTAACTAATTGACTTCGGTCTCTTAAGTAGGAACTGAGCCAGTTGAGCATAGAGCCGGTGATTCCTATTTTCTGCAATTTGGAAATAAGTATGAAGTGATCAACCCGGTCAAATGTTTTACTAAAATCTGTGTAGATTGCGTCAATTTGGTAACCCATCTCCATTTTACATAGGAGATCAGAAACTAAAACCATGAGATTGGTTGTAGTTGATCGGCCCTTGCGGAAACCATGTTGTTGTCCATTTAGAAGAGGCTCAATAATAGCTGAGAGTTTATGGCAAACGATTTGTTCAAATAGTTTAGGGATTATAGATAGAATGGCAATACCTCTATAGTTCAGGACAGAACGCTTGTCACCACTCTTAAAGATAGGAATTATATGGGAAGATTTCCAACAAGTTGGGAAACTCCCATTTGTCAAAGATTTATTAAAAAGGAAGTGAAGAGGTACTACAAGCTGGTCCATACACTGTACCACAAAAAATGGAGAAAGTAAATCTGGGCCAGGACTCTTATTAACGTCAAGGCTGTTAATAGCTTGAGCAACATCTTCCCTTGAGAGATACATGTCCATAAGCAGTACCACTGGATTAACTTTAGAGGACTCCGTGTCTACCGAAATCTTTGGCGGTGAAAAAACTTCTTTAAAATAGTCAGCGAAAAGATCACAGATTACTTTCGGAGATGAAGAAACGGTATTATTTTTGGTCATTGACGCTGGATAGCCCGATGATTTCCTCTTGCGATTAACAAAATCAAAGAACTTCTTAGGGTCTCTGATTATGTTTTCACCAGTTAAATTCACGTAGCGTTCATAGGCCTCGCGGTATTTGATTTTGTAAGGCGGATTCGTAACCATGACTATTGAGTTTGCTTGCTCACCAAAAGAATTGAATTCAAAATTCGCTTTCCTGAAGCTGAGTTTTTATCACGTAGTTCTGGTCTCCGATTTGGAGAACCTTAACAGCATATCCAAAAGAAAAGGAAGATGCTAAAGATCAATTTTTGTATAGCCAAAAGACGATTCAACCAGTGACAGAATGCCATCAGCCAGAAAAGAGAAGGCAAGATCTAAAATTTTATAATTGAAGTTAGGTATGAGGTTGTACTGTTGGAAGTCAATTGATACTGAGGAGAAATTGAGGAAAGTGTAGTTTAGTCCCAAGAAATTGATGGAAGATTGAAGTCTCCGAGATGAACGAAGGAAGATAGGTCGTTGAACTATTTATCGAGAATAAGTGGAGGATAATTACCTGCAACGTACAAACATCTGATAAATAGAGGACAGGGTAAGGTATTGATATTGATAGTTACCATTTCCATACAGAATGTTGAGGGACTGCACGAAAAGGAGGTGCGAGGGTAAGCAGTAATGGAGAGCATAGTGGCAATCAGAGCTCCAACAGCGTCACTTTACAAGGTAGAAAGAGGATCGCAGTCATTTCTGAAAACAAGATAATCTAATGGAAAGTGTGGTTTCGGCGTGACGGATGGCATCCTTTTCAGGTGCTGTCATTTGCCATCCGTCAACGAGACAGCACGACCACGGTTAGGCTTGTTGATGGGTTAAGCTCGATATGTTTCAACTATTTTTAATATTTGTATCTGCGAAGTATATCGACTGTCAAACTGGTTCGTATGTATGCTACGTTGCAAAGTTTAGTTTGTCATGGATTAGAACCTCCTAGTCTAGTCAACAACATTGTTTTCTAGTTTGTGCTTTTTGGTTAGCAACTTACTAACACTATTGTCGTACATTAATGGGAGTCCTTAGCTTCCAGGTTATGCTGGTTCATCGTTAATGTAATGGAAAGTGTGGTTTCGGCTTGACGGATGGCATCCTCTTCAGGTGCTGTCATTTGCCATCCGTCAACGATATACTTCGCCAGGGGCGTGGCGAGCTTCATGAATTTGGGGGGGTGATAAATGTTGAAAATGCCGACTTGACTAGAAAAATTTGCCGACTATCCGACTTTACAATCAAATTTGTTGAATATGCCAACTTCGGCACGAAAATGCCGACCAAAATTTTAGGGGGTGTCACACCCCCAACACCCCCGCCTCGCTACGCCCCTGTACTTCGCAGATACAAATATTAAAAATAGTTGAAACATATCGAGCTTAATCCACCAACAAGCCTAACCGTGGTCGTGCTGTCTCGATTGACACCTTAACGAAGTTGATATGACTTTGTTTACGTGAGTTATGCTCGTAGAAAAAAGTGTCCACGAACGCACATACGTACGTACGTACACACACATACATACATACATACATACATACATCTTTCTAAAAATACTTTATATATACTCGATAGACTTCAAAACGTAAAGAAATGTTGATAATTTCAATTTCGATTTTCGAGGCGATTACAAGAACTTCCCATATACTGGGAAGTTAAAAATCATTAACAGGCATCATGATTTTCAAGGTCATTTCTGTTATGCATTATATCTTGCGAACCAAAAATACGATTTACATGGTTAAGATGTCAGTCGACGCGTATTAACATTTTTGTAAATATGTTAAGTTTTGGAAGAAATCTTTGGAGCCGTTTTTCAATTTAAGAAAAAAAAGTGCAAAAAATTAGGTTTTTTTAATAAACAACAAATTTTTTAATCTGATTTACGGAATACAGTAATCAATTTTTATAAAATTTATATACTTCAAGCAGTGCTTGTAAAAACAACATCAAAACTTTTTCTCGTGATTACGTAAAAAATTAAATAAAAAATAAAAAATCATCAACAGGTATTATGATCTTCAAGGTCATTTCTGTGATGCGTTATATCTCGCGAACCAAACATACGATTTACATTGTCAAGGTGTCAATCAACGCGTATTGAAATTTGCGTGAATTTTTAAAAAAATCGGTGGAGCCGTTTTTTAATTAAAAAAAAAGTGCAAACATTAGGTTTTTTTAATAGACAATAAATTTTTAACCTGATTTACGGAAGACAGTATTCAATTTTTATAAAATTTGTATACTTCAAGCAATGCTTAAAAAACGTCATTAGAATTTTTTACTCATGATAACAAGAAACATTAAATAACAAATAAAAAATCATTAACAGTCATCATGATCTTCAAGGTCATATCTTCCATTCACTATATCTCACGAACCAGATATAATATTTGCATCATTAAGGGGTCAATCGACGTGTTTTAACATCTTTTTGATTATTTTAACATTATAAAAAGCCGTTTCAGCGCTTTTGTTAATTTAATAGAAGAAAATGCGAAAACTTAGGGTTTTTTCATAAAAAATATTTTCGAAACCTGATTTGCACAACACAGTAATAAATGTTTATAAAATTTATATCAGTTTTTGAGGAGAAACCAGCAAAACTTTTTTCATTATTCTGAAAAAATTTCAATTAAAAATAAAAAATCATTTGAAGTTACCATATGAAAAGGGTTCTTCCGAACCTTATATCTTTTATTCTAAAGACTTTGTTGTGAAGTCAGTCAAAGTTTTAAAATGTTTGGATAATTTGAGCAGATTTTTAATAGTTTTTGCAGTCTTTTAATTAAAATAAGCGGCTAAAATTTTGAAAACCATCAAAATTTCAATCAAATTTGCATTTGTGGTAATCAATCATCACCCATCCACCAAAAGCCTTGCGTAATCAATGGATCCTCCCGTAGATGATATGATTAATATTAACTCATTCCTGTTACTGCTATGAATACCTCTCATTATTATTATTTAAAGTAGTATTATTTTCAAAATTATTATTGTGTTTAATATTTTTAATGTTTATCTAGATATTACTGGGAAGTTGACCGTGTGGACCTCAAGGGTCGCCCTTCGCGGCTTGCTTGTGTTTTTACAGTTATAAGTTGAATAATGTATTTTTTTTAAATTTCTGTTAATAAAAATACATTTGCAGTAAAGTTGCATATAAAATTCTCATATATATTTGCATTTTCTACTAAATTTATGAAATTTTGAGGGTGTATGAAGAGTTTTGTCCCTAACTGTATGTAAATATTACTGGGATGTTGATCGTGTGAGCCTCGCGGCTTGTTTTCTATCTTCAAGAAAAGAACGGTTAGCAGAGAGCAGAGTTAGCAGACAGCAGGTTTACCAGAGAGCAAGGTTACCACAGAGCACGGTGAGCAGACAGCAAGATTACCAGAGAGCACGGTTAGCAGTTTAGACAAATTCCAATAAAAAGTTCGATGCTTTCATTTCAATTATGTATCTACTCTACGAGCCTCACGGGCTTGGGGGTGATTTGAAGATATCAAAGAAAGTTACTATTAGTAGGTGGCTTGTGTTTTCGGTGTAATGCGGTTGAGTCAAGAGTGATTTTCACTCGAAGTGAAAGTTATTTAGGAGGCTCAATTTTTGAGATTGATTTTGGATCATTCAAGAAACGCAATTTACTTTTTAAAACTTTCGACTTCAGTAGAAAACTGCTGGAAAATCTAAAAGCTTTGACAATGTTTAAATGGTTCGATAAATCCACGAGCTGCTAAACAATTCCTGGGAACTCTTATTAACTCCAACTGAATGATACGATTAACAATTTTCTAGTAAGAAGCTCGATGTCATGCTAGTGTCTCCCCAATTATGAATGTGTGTCTATGAGCCTTAATTTCATCTATCGACGGTTGTCGATCTCGTCATCTGAATCTGAACTCGTTATCGGTACCGCCAAGTAACAAGCACCGCCATTCATTGATTGTGCCGCGAGAATATTTGCGTGGTATTGTTTCAACAGGTGGCAAATATGGCGAGGTCAACTTCTGCGAACTGCACGCAGCACTGATTGCCGCCGGCACAGGTACTCGCCGGCGCGTTGGCGGACGCACCTTGGTTGGCTTTGACGGAAA
This sequence comes from Oxycera nigricornis, assembly GCA_963942545.1. Lineage (NCBI taxonomy): Eukaryota > Metazoa > Arthropoda > Insecta > Diptera > Stratiomyidae > Oxycera > Oxycera nigricornis. The sequence continues at coordinate 37,296,244 of OZ012663.1, read as the reverse complement.
CCAAAATTGATGGGACGTGAGGCGAAATATGAATTTCGATCGAACTGCCATCATCATCGATTTATTGGCGACCGAATTCGATTAGCAAACAATGGGGTCTGCCAGATTTTCAATCGGCCATTTGTTCGGCTATATTTGCTGGTGTGCGCCGGGAGTGCCTGTGGGTTGGCGTGGCATGGCCAGCATGTGTTCAGACGCGCTACCGAAACGGGTGGACTCGATTTTTCAATTCGGTGGTCACTCCGTGGGGCTTGGACTTCGTCTAACGCCTAATGGCCGCTAGAAGCCGCACTAGCCAACGCAAACGCTCAATGAAGCTCATTAGAGGCAAATAGTTTGTTAAATATGCTGTCATAAGTCGAATGGGAAGCTATGAGTATATCAAATACGTGACGGCAATTCCGACTACTTGTGCTAAGGGTAACGAACTTAGCCAGCTTAGTTTTGAATACTAAAGCGGAGTCGGGAGCCTATGCTACGCGAACGGGAGCAATTATACTTTGTAACGCCTTTCAGCAAACTTTTTAGGACAAAGACAATCGGCAATTGTGTCCTGCTGGAACGCTTTTTCGATTGACTCGTAAATGATGCAACGACGGAAACTGTTATCATCTTCAACTTTTATGACTGTTTAGAAGTTGGTGGTCACCCAAAGAATAAATAACTCTTCCGCAGCTCACACCTTCTTGATTGTCCCTACATATCTACATACATACATACATCCAGCCGAATTCCTTATCAACAACGCCTTTCAAGGCTAAGCTCTTCAACTGCTTCAAACTATTAAATATTTTATTTACATTCGTTGAACCTCAGCAGTCAAGGCGTTGGTTCTCTCCGATTGAAATTCGAATTCGAATTGATAACACCTCAGCAACAGTTTGGCCATTCAGATTAAATAAATATTAATATGCTGTTTTATCAGCTACGCGGCAAATGTATAGTTATGTTATGTACGACCATTTACGAGTCGCTCTCTCGAAATACTATAATTTGAATAAACATTTACACGGGCCCGTATCTATTTTGTGATTCAATTGATACAATCAATTTTTATGACATTTTGATTTGGAACTTTACTACGAATATTTATGTATTTTTCCCACGGTACAAGCTATCATGCGCATATCTGTAAGCATAAATTGGCGCAAGATAAAGTTGATGAATATTGCGGAACTTCATTAGGAAATTCCAGAATTGTATTAGCAAATGTTATCGGTTGTGTTTTTCAATTTGATTGCATTGCCTTGCATGTGATATGTCTTTCCGGGCGACGAGCGAAACAACAGTGCTACAAATTAGTAGTAGCACAAATATGTACATATATGATTATTGGTACAAATGCGAGCTGGTTTATTGATTCTAGTTCTAACTTTTGTTTATTATGTTCTTTGCTTGTCCATCATAGAAGCATTGACGATTTTCTTCTGCTTAGCTTACAATAGGAATCTTTTCTTACCACCACCCGCATAACACATCGGTACTCCTACGGAATTAAATCGGTATTCCCTATGTATGGGGCAGTACTGATACATGCAGAACTGTAGCGGAACACTTTGGATACTGGATAAGTTTGTAATATCGACACAGATTCAGTACTGCATTGGGAACTGGGTTCTATTCTGTGTCAGTACTGCATCACTGGTACTGGTGAATTTGGTGAAAGTTCTGAATCAATTCAGTTTGCGGATTCTGTTACAGTATTCGTCTCATAAAAAAATAAATCAAAATATTAAGTCAAAACGTAATCATTTTTTCTTTTTAGTTATTTACTTGCTCTTTTCTGTATCATATGTTTGTACAACATATCAAATCTATGTAGTTCGGTTTGGACATATTTTAAATTTCAATTATCTTTTTATATGAATTCAGCGGGGATTGAACACGTTGCCTTCATTCCTTATTGTCAAGAAGTGAGCGCGCATCGATCTGAGCCACTGGCACTTACAATCATCTTATTAGTGAAAGATATATTTTAAAAATGCCTAGAAAAATCAATTCTGATACAAAACTCAAAGTGAACCCGCGTGAGATTTGCTCCGAACATATGTATCACAAAATACCAACTACAGATTCAGAAGGAAGCCACCGTCACGGTAATTTAACAATATTTTAAGGCAGTTGTAAAACTAAAGTACCCCAATTTAGCTGATTATATAAACGGGAGTGGCATTCTAAGTAATAAACACGAAAAACAAGTGGTGGATGGGAAGTGTGGTTTCGGGGTGACGGATGGCATCCTTTTCAGGTGCTGTCATTTACCATCCGCCACCAGACAGCACGACCACAATTAGGCTTGTTGATGGGTTAAGCTCGTTATATTTCACCTATTTTATTATTTGTATCCGCGAAGTATAACGACTGTCAATTGGTTCGTATATATGCCTACGTCGCTATTCTATATTATATACTAACCCATGATAAACTGACTAATAAGTGGTGGATGTCGCAGAAGACTGTGAGATGAAGGACTCGTTGATCTCATGCATTGAAGCCAACATGCGCACAATTATAAAGAACGATATCACGCATTTTGAAAGTTCATTCCAGATTGATGGAACACCTTCAAAAAGTAGTGGTCACAGTTTTTGGATAATTGCCGGATGCGTCAACAATCTACGTAATTCAGTTTTTCAGATAGGAATATTCAAGGTCTCTGGTAAACCGAAGAATTTTAATGTGGTGCTGGAAAGGTTCGTTGCTGATGTATTACAGCTCCTTAAAGTTGGAATTAACGTGCAATCAAAGTCGTACACTATTAAAATTCATTCATTCATTCCTGACGCTCCGGCGATGGCAGCTGTGAAGCAAGTAAAAACACATGGTGGTTACTTTTATTGTCAAAAATGCTTCACGAAAGGTCAAAGATTCATCACAGCTAGTGGAGGGAGCCAAATAGTACATCCAGAAGTAACAGCACCCTCGCGAAATGATGAAAGTTTCAGGAGCAGGTCAACTTTTGACGGAGATTCCGATGTTAGCCATCATAAAGATATCCGTTTTTTTTTGGAAACGCTACCGATTGATATGATCAAGCAATTTTCAATAGATGAAATGCATTTAGTTGATGAGGGTGTTTGCAAAAAGTTTATTTCCATATTACTGGCAAAACCCCATAAGCAAAAATTAGCAAGTAGTAAAGTTATGAAAATCAACAATCAGTTGGAATTATTTAAAAAATATTCTTGCTCCGAATTTCAAAGAAAATAAGGCCCACCGATTTCAGTACCGCTTGAGTTCAGATGAATCTACGAATTTCAGTATTGTATTTGCCCTCAATTTTGAGTACTGCTTAAGTTCCGATGAAGTCCAGAATTTTAGTATCGCATTGCCTTGAATTTTGAGTACTGCTGAGGTTCCGGTGAAATCCAGAATTTCAGTATTGGATTGCCTAAATTTCGGGTATTGCTTAAGTTCCGGTGAAATCCAGAATTCCAGTATTTCAGTGATGCAGACATTCAATACCGCTTCAGTTTTGATTTAGTTATGAATATCGGTAATAATTTTTTTGAGTTTTCAGTATCACCTAAGTTCTAGTTTTATAATGAATATCAGTATCGTATTGAGTAACTTAGCCGGGATTTATAATGGATTCGCAGTGCGTAATAAAATCCGATTTTCAGTACTGATCGTTCAGTACTTTAAAATTCTATACGGGCAGTTTTCACTCCCCATCATTGTTTGATTTCGTACGTTGCACAAAGAGAACTAATAACTTTTGCGGGCAGCTGATTGAACTCGATCCGTCAAATCTGTTTTCCAGTCATACCCTTTTTTCGTGTTGAGAGTTCGGCGTTCATTTGAAAATGTCATTTGACATTTGCCGAATGGTCAGGACGTGCTTTTTTTATCTCGTCACAACCGAAGTGGGCTTGAAAGGGGCTCGAATCCACGAATGCTTACCAGGGGTCAATCTGCTATCACGGGAACCGGAGCTCACTTCCCTCCGGTCACGGTAAGGACTCTCTAAAGGGGGTGGCAAACGTGGTGGCTGTGGTTTACTACCTATATCGCGGGTTAAGCCCACAAAGACGCTGCTTGAAGTCATCATACTCCCGAGTAAGGGAACTTCTTCAGCATCTTTGGGGGTTCGACGTGGAGTTTCAACCTGGTTTCGAGACCGAAAGATTGGCAGAGTTATCTCGCTTATGCCAGTAAACTCGCCGATACTGCACTCAGTAGGCAAACTGATGCTTCCATCTCTGATAGTGAGTGTGAGGGCGGTGGCAGCCGCATTGTTGCTATCCATTGTCCATTCGTGGACCGTGGAGTTAAACCCCATCTGGGTAGACCTCCACGTTAAACCCCAGGAACACTCTGTAATATCAATAAAAATACCTGAATCTAACTTGAATATTGTATAATTGTAATCAGTGAAGGTGGGTTCCACAGCAGATTACAAAGTTCAATAGGATGGCGAGTAGTCTTGTTCGATTCAGCACATGCGAGCGACCAATGCACTTGCAAATCCCAGTGATCTCTTCAGTTCATTTCCTAACCTTGATTTGACCTCCCAAGACGACAGGTCCCACAAACAACACGCATAACGAAGCAGTGTCATTTTTTCACGGGTGGGATGATCGCAAATTCGGGATGTAAATGTTATGTAAATCTGCAATGGCTAATAGTTCTTTTCATACCTTTAATGCACTCGAATTCCAAAAATGTGTTCACATCGACATTTTACTTCATCGTCATTATATTTAAACATCCATATTTAAGAACCTATTTAATCCTGCGGTCCAATATCAACCAAACCTTTCAACTATTATGATTTTACAGGACAATTCATCTCATCCGCGTGATCAAAATTCAGGTAAGTTTTTAATCTTGACGACTTAGACTCATGCCAGAAACTTTCGTTACTAGCAACTGTTTTGTTTGCGACGGTCGTTCTGACATTCCGATGGCTGTAATTTTAAGCATCCACTGGGTTGATCATAGTTCTTTATATGACAACAATATAGGTAGAAGTTGATCATTGAATCAAAGTAAAATGAAAACTGAATTGATTACTTACAAAACGGAAATGTTCATAATTATGTCGGCAATATTAAGAGCATTATGTTGCAATACATAGACATCGAGGCATCTGCACGAGCTTCAATATTGAATGAAGAATTTATATTTTTTACCAAGCTGATGATTCCTCAGAAATAAATATAAATACATATTGAAGATAATATTTTGTTTCTTCTTCAATCAATGAACGGGAATTTGAATACATGATAAGAGAACTTGTAAATATCTATAACGCATGTATGGGGTTAAGGCTTTTTTGACTGATCGGAAAGTAAATTGAATACCATATAAGTAAATTCATATGATTCAGATTGTTTGTGATGTTGTTGTGATGCACCTCATTTTCAATAGATCTCTGTCTCTAGGTGTCTTTCCGTCCTCCTGGAAATCCTCGCATCTTATACCTATTCATAAAAGCGGTGATAAGCGATCTGTTGATAACTACCGAGGGATCGCTATTTTGTCAGTAATCCCCAAACTCTTTGAGAAGCTAGTCTGCGATATTCTCACTCCCATCGTAGACTCTATCCTTAACGAACAGCAGCATGGATTTCGTAAAGGCAGGTCGACTTCCACTAATCTCATGATCCTAGTTTCTGACGTCCTCTGTGAAATGGAAAAGGGAAACCAAGTTGACGCGGTCTATACAGACTTTAGTGAGGCTTTTGACCGGGTTGATCACGTAAAGTACGTAATTTTGGTGTATCTGGTTCTACCCTACTCAATTGGCTACAATCTTATCTCTGTGACCGAACTCAGATGGTCAAATTCCAAGGTCACTTATCTAAAAGAGTTGCATCCTCCGGAGTACCACAAGGCAGTCATTTAGGCCCTCTGTTGTTTAATATATTCATTTCTGATCTATCTGCGCCACTGTCTAACATACCTCATCTATTTTATGCTGGCCACTTAAAAATTTACTACAGCATCAAAACACAATCGGATGCAGCCTTCCTCCAGTCCAAGTGTCTTGCACTTGCACACTGGTGTAGTCAGAATAAGCTCTATCTCAATGTCAGCAAATGCCACGTGTTGAGCTTTTCCCGTAAGAATGCAGTTACTACCTATTCTTATTACCTTAACGACATCGTATTAAACAGGGCTGATCATGTCGTTGACCTCGCCGTAGTCTTAGACAACCAATTGCGGTTCAATCTGCAATATGACAAAGTCCTATCAAAGGCTAATAAACAGCTTGGCTTCATTAAGAGACGAGCCAAGGAATTGAAAAACGTTTGGGTTGACAAGTCCTTATACACCACCTTCGTGCGGCCGCTGATCGAATATGCTTGCATAATTTGGAACCCTGTTTTTGTGCTCCACAGCGACAGACTTGAATCTATCCAGAAACAATTCTTGCTTTCGCCTTGAGGGACCTCTACAACCCGAGTGTTTTTCATAGTCTTCCTTCCTACAAATATGGACTAGACCTTCTAAACTTAATGCCTCTTCATCTAGAAGAACACTAATTAGTGCCAGTTTCACCTTCGACGTTATCAGCGGCGCAGTAAATATAGTAGCCCTCGCTGATAGGATAAAATTTAATGACCAACAACGACGTACTCGACACACAACCCTGCTTAAAGAATATCGGCATCACACGGCCTATGGTCACAATGAACCGATAAATAGATGTTGCAGAACATTCAACACTATTAGTAACCACTATTCTCCGGGTATCCCTAAATCGTCCTTTAAACGTAACCTGACAAAGGCCCTATTGTCATCATAACCACGCACTCCCCAACTAAGTCTGATTAAGTTTTAATTAGACTAATTTACTTTACTTTAACTTATTTATTATTTATGTATTTTATATTGTTTACTTGATTCCTTGTTTGGTGTAAATAAATAAAAATAAATTGTTTCTGCTGATTGCATTACGAAAACTAGTTGGTTCTCCCAAAAAAAATTGAAAAATTCAAACATTCTTTTGAGCACCGATAGCGATTCATAACTTTAATTCGTAAAACGCAAAATCCAAATTTTAGTTAATTGTCCTTGTGGTCAGGATCACAAATCACAACAGATAAATATTACTGAATATGTTGGCAAATTATTATTGGTGCTCCGAGGTAATGAAAACTTATACAATTTTAATATCACAACTACTTTATTGAACTAGCAACTTCCGTTTATGGGAACCACCAACACAGAATAAAATTTCACATTTTTCAGATGTTCATCACACGAATGGCAAATATATTGCATTTCAATACGAAAATGGCAGCGACACACAACACCCGTCACTTAGTGGGTGGCATTATCCAATTTGGACTTGGCAACTGTTTTTTTTTCGGATGTCCCAAAATTTGTTACATGCGTGAAAGTAATCTATGAATGAATGAATTTCCGTTGAATATGATTTTATTGTTATAAGGCCAAGCGTAGTAATCATCAATGAAAATTCACGTATGGCAAATGAATGGTAAATAATTTTGTGTGGTGACTAAAATTGGAGACATTGCCTCATATCCGGACAAATGGTTAGATAATAATGATTATTGAAGTGATTTTGTTTGAAGCTTGAGTTGTGGTAGATGAGCCATGAACTATCGCAACAACGAGGATTCATGTTGAGTAAATGCAGAATTTAAAATGTATAGTTAGTATACTTTCCAATTCGTCCCTAGGTGTGTAGTAAAACAATTTTTCTCTTGAAAATAATTTGAGCTCACTGCGAAGGATGTTTGACTTTTGGCTAGTTTTCATTGATTGAATACTTAAATAGAAAACAGTTGAATTTGACATAGTAGAATATACGCCCACTCTAATTATGTGAGATTCAGTCCTTATAAGTCGCCTTCCCACGGCTTCTGATTTCACGCGCCGCGGCATGGGAATGGTGTGTTTTGTTGCAGCACTCGAAAGCGTGTGATAGCCACGCAAGACGGAAATTTCAAATTTGGTCGCTTTAAAGAAGATGATAAGAAGTTACCAAAAAACAATTAAATTACAAAAACATCACCAAACCATGACCAAATTCTCATATTTGAATTAGGGCTATTACTAGCTACATCACTCGACTATTGCCTTCACGAGCAGACCATCTTCTCACTGCCCGTCTTAGGGAAAAATAACTGTATCGATAATATTTTCTTCTTCAAATTTTTGAAGCTTAGCTTAAAGTTTCTAATGTTATAAATATTATGTGTAAGTTTCAAAAAATGAAATCCCAGTAAATATGGAAGTTATTGGCAATTCACCGGAATGCGGTCGACGGGAACAACAGTCAGTTGCACCGCTTGACTACATTTTTCAAAAAAAGAAAACAAATTCTTAAAATTTGGAATATTAAAAATATTGTGAGTAAATTTCATCTTGCTATTCAAAGAACTGTGAAAGTTATTACCGCCAAACTAACGAGCCACCAAGTTCCCAAGCTCATCATTTGCCAAACTTCAAACAAATTTTTTCTTCGAAATTTAAGATTTTTTTAGAATTTTTGTTTCAGGTCTATCAACTTTTTAAGACATTTTTAACGCTGGTCATGAGAGAAGCATTGGTAGTCCACTTTTTACTCTGGGTTTAACGACCTGTCCATACATAGACTATGTTCCAGATTTGTTTTTTGTCCTGACATTCTTAGATTCGTTTACGATTAAATAAAAGCGAAAGCTCAACTTTTTTCTCGATTCAGTTATCCTTCAATGCTTGGGTTTTACCGTTGAGACAATTTCTTTCTCAATTATTTTTTTGATTCCCAGTTTGGTAAGGCTTAAAATATTCTAAAAATTGAACCACACTGAAATGTCTGCCTCGACCTCCTTTGGCTGATCGTGTAGTCCTATGGCCACTGCAAAGTGAATCCAGGGATTTATGTGATTTTTCAAAAATGTGTTGGTATTTTCCTGAAAGGTCCCTCTAAAAGCCCACATGAGATTTGTCGAGTAAGTGCATTGAGGCAATTTTCGCTTCCTTGATTCTATAGCGGTTCTTTGGTCTTTACGTACTCTTTTGTTTGTGCCTTGGCTAGTAGCGTCGTCATTAACAGAATAGGAAACGACCTCTCCTGATTCTTCTATTTCTGAGAATCCATAGTTTACTTGAGACCCTAAAATAAAAATTGCATCTCAGCGAAGAAAAATGTAAATTCTCTGTAATGGCTACCCCAATGATGATGATGCGTACCCACATTATTAGGAGACCGCCGATAGTTTGTTTTGAGAGACATTTATGTAATGTCTCAGTAAATAAGTCGCTAAAAGTAAAGAAATTTTTCTATTGGAATGTAGTTTGTTTCCATAGATTGGATTTTTTTTTGGCGTCTGACGTGCATGATACACAGCAGGCACAGCCTTTATCGCGCACTCTTACTTACAGTGTACCAATAATGTTTTCGTACAGCAGCTATTTGGAATTCAAATGATAAAAAACAATGAATTGTTGCAACAAATTTGAAAAAGTGTTAATGCAGATTTGTTCATTAGACAGTTTTATTTAATTTAAAAAAAAAACTAATCCATTTAAAATATTCATTGCAAAGTTATTAACTATAAAGAAAACAAAGTCGACAATTCGCCTCCAATAATGTCTTCGTACATTTAAGCTTCCGCTTGCCCTTCGATCTCTTTGCTGACAGTTATTGATCATAATTAGTTCCCACTCAAACCGGTTTGTACTTAGAGTAAATAAAGGAACATAAATGTAAATTTCGTTGGTTTTGCTCAGTTTTAAATCGAAATAATGCCTGGTGAATACTTGTCGTTGAAAGAGCGTACACTTATATTGAATTTACACGTAAAAGAGCAAAAATCATACGCGGAAATAGCCAAACTACTATCGCGGAGCCGTTCTACTATCCAATCTGCAATCGGGCGCTTTAAATATGAAGGCCGCGTAAAAAATAAGCCTAAATCAGGACGCCCTGCAATTCTCACTGATGCAGATCGGCTGCAAATCAGGCGTATGATTGCTAAGGATCCGTTTATAAGTGCACCCAAAAGTAGTGGAGAGCTCCTTCAACCCAATCGAAAAGAAGTTCATCCAGAAACAGTACGAAAAGCCGTGATTGATGCTGGATTTAAGTCTGGTACACTTCGTAGGATGCCACTGGTAAGTGAAGTTAATCGAAAAAAACGTTTGGACTTTGCTCAGCAATACCAAAATGCATCTCTTGAGTTTTGGCGCAATATTATATTTTCTGATGAGTCCAAATATAACATTTTTGGGTCTGATGGGAGACTTAGAGTATGGAGAAACCCAGGAGATGCTTACAACCCCAAACACACCGTCAAAACTGTAAAACACGGCGACGGTGGCGTAATGGTAGGGGTCTGTATGGCTGCAAGCGGCGGTAAGAACTTAGAAATAATTGAAGGAATCATGGATCATCGGGCATATATTGAAATTCTAAAAACAAATTTGAAGCCAAGTGCTGAAAAATTGGGTGTATCAAAAGATTTTTACTTTCAACAAGATAACGATCCAAAGCACATTGCTCATAATACTAGGATGTTCTTGGCGTACAAAATTCCACATTTGCTCAAAACACCACCGCAAAGTCCTGACCACAATCCCATTGAGCACATGTGGAACATGCTGAAAAAAAGGATCAGGACTCATCATATTAGCTCGAAACCTACGCTGAAACAGGCCCTTCAGCAGGAATGGGCAAAAATAGAGCCAAGCTTTGCAAAAAAATAGTAGAATCGATGCCACACCACCTTAAAGCCATGGTTAAAAATAAAGGCTACCCAACCAAATATTTACAAAAAAATTATCTATAGTTTTTAAGATTTTTCATAAACTGTTTCGTAAGTGTACGAAGATATTATTGGAGGCAAATTGTCAACTTTGTTTTCTTTATAGTTAATAACTTTGCAATGAATATTTTAAATGGATTAGTTTTTGTTTCTAAATTAAATAAAAATGATCAATGAATAGATCTACATTAAATTTTTTTCAAATTTGTTGCAAAAATGTATTGTTTTTTGTCATTTAAGTTCCAAATAGCTGCTGTACGAAGGCATTATTGGTACACTGTAGGAATCCTTGTATCTGAGACAAATTAGACTCTGTAATCCAGAAACCCTGAATTTGATTTATGGATTGAGGATTAAGCTAGAAGCGGTTATGCCTTTTGCGTTGGTTCGGTTTTGCTTTGCTGGCACATTTAGATAATCTCCACTTTTCAGAGATAGAAATTTTATAAACATGTTTTGATGGTTGCGGCGAACAAAAGAGAAACATATGCATTTTTTATGACCTACTACATTAAATGCATAGTAGTCCATTGAAAAATTAACAAAAAAATAAAAATATATTTTCTTGCCCACAGTCTAAGTTTTTTTTCGCGGAGAGAGTTGTGCGCCACTTGGACAAAAACCAACATTATTCTTAAGGAACAATATGATAACCTATATCCAGATCATAGGTTAAGCATTTGGAAAGTGTTTGGCTCAACAAGGATTTGAAAACCTTATCCAAATAATGCCGTCCTATAAATATAATTCAAAAGACAAAAAGGACTCTTTTCAAGGTCTCCACGAAAAACTTAAATAAAGTCTTATAAGAACATTTGAAGCCTACAAACCGCAAAGCCGTAAAAATGCGTAGATACCTGATAAACTTTATGGGCAAGGCTGGTTACATTCTGGGGAATTACAGTTTCATATAGGCTTTTGTGTCGAACCAGCAAGGAATGAAACCTATGAATTTAAATTACACTGGAATGTGTGATTGTTTAGATGTTTTTCTCTACACACAAAATGCTTTCAGATTTGTAAAGATTACCATAATTCTTTAATTATGTTTGCAAAAATATCTATTCAAAATATGTTAGTTTCGTTATTTTCTTCTCATTGAATATTATTTATCCATGAACATGCACTGATTATATAAGAAGCCATATGATATGTGCATGTGTTGCCTTTCAATTCTAACAAAACTTCATGAAGAATGTGCAAAACAGTTGCGTCACAAAGCGAAAAGCAATTGTATATATTTTAGTTGATAACTCAGTCTATTTAGTTGAATCTTTGCTTATTGTTATCTTAAACATATTAAGTTTACATACAATTCCAAAAATAGGCATTGAATAAGCATTTGCTATGGCATGTTTTGCTACTACGGAATTTCCAAGCTTAAATGCATTGTCAACCCTTTTCATCCCAACAACAACAAAAAATGTTATCTTAACTTTTCTTTTCAAAACTCAGCAAATACTTGAAACAGTACCAATCATGCTTCTAGTCCTTTATATTCACTTCAAGCAGAATCTCGCCTCTATTCACTCAAATTCAACCCAAAACCGTCACACACACTATCTGAACTATTGGCTAAGCTTTTGAAGTCATACATGTCACTAGTCTTCAAATCCAATTCTCCTTTATGTCCTTGTACTATACTACTTTGGGAGTTTCTTCTATTTACATGTGGACTCGTTATTATTGATGGAAGCTGAATCGTTTTCCTTCCTCTGTCCTTGTTCTCCGACTAAATGCTATCCATTCGAAGCTAGACCAAAAAACTCTCCCAATTTTTCGCATCATCACAAGTGGATCGACATTCGATCCTTTTTCTAAGTAGCTTGTGAACTGTTTTTTTTCTATGAATTTTCATTCTCTTGATTCAAAGGTTTTCGTATTCACTTTAGACGTGACCCTCATGTGAGCTGAACAAGTGCTCCAATAAACTTTTGTAAATATCGTTTCATCCTGGGAAGAGGAGCTGAGCTCGGGTGCTCCTAAATTGAAACGAGTTCTATTTTTAGATATCACCCAAGGAAGCATAACAGCCGTACATTATATTATGTATTCCTGGCGCCTGCTAGGGTGGCGATACCTATAAATAGAACTTCCCTTTGCTTACGTGACGGGATAGCGCTGGAATTAGGTCATGGATCTCAGAAGGTAATAACCTTCTCGATGTGCATCGAGCGGAGTTCAACGTAAAGGGATGTTTGGGGCCAGGCAGTCGCGCCTGAAAGCTGTTCCAGGACAACGACACCAGTTATTTCGAGGAGAATAGAGACGAGGAGTGTTCAAAGCTCCCAGTTGCTGACGTCATTGTTGAGAAAAGTGGGTCAACCACGATTTGGGTCAGCATGAAATTATTGACGTGATTTTCAACGAAGGATTGCGAAAAATGAGAAAATGAGTCTAATAGTAGCTAGCCGTATCACCTGCTCAGTCCTAAGTATTATTGTTATAACAAGGATCATTGTATATGGATGAAAACACCCGGGAACGAAGTAAAAGCTTACGTGCTTATAACGATTCTCTGCGCGCTATAGGCACTGTAGGTATTTATAGAAATTCACTCGAGTGCCACGGGCTACGCAAATGTTTTACACGGATCCTGACACTCCTAAAACACATAAATTTATACGTTTCAGGAGCCAGGCAAATCAAAAACGGCTACGACCAACACCCAGAGCATCCAATAACAGGACATGGAAGCTATTCCTGTCTGTTTGTACTTAGAAGTTTGTTGATTTAATTCTGGCCATCCATTACGAGCTGGAGCTAATTATCACTTAATTTTGTCGCAGGACACTGTAAATATTAGACGATGGCTGAAATGAGGATATATTGCAAGTGATAGTCATTTGAAGCGAACTCAATAATACTTTCAGAGGTTAATTCGGCTTGGGTTGATAAAATGAGAAAAGGTTTATGATTTATCTACATATGCAGCACACTGTCTCCTTAAAATTACTCACTTTACATTTATAATTTAGTAAAGTTATGCATCGTAAGGAGCGATCGAAACTCGAAATTAAGAGGCTGTGAACCAAGGAGAACCAAATTTAGGGTTTGTTAATCTGCAAGAATGCGGAATCCTACATTCAGGAATATTTTTTCACTAGTCGTTTGCAGTATTGCTTATCGCAATCCATGTACATTGGTTGCAGTTATTGCGTCCCTAAAGGTGGCAAATTTCGTGAAAAATGTGTTTGTAAGCCGTTTAATTTCGCGTATATTCAAATTAAGCTTAAATTCGCCATACCCCACTTTTTTAGGAGAAAGAGATATTCCGATGTCATAGGTGAAAAAGAAAGGTGTCATACATTCTTCTTCTTTTAATGATGATGACCAAATGAGGGGGTTTACTACCTTGGAATCTCAATATTAAGCCTTCTACACAAAGCAAAAATAATCCGCATGACTACCTAAAATGCACGGTTGGTCTAACATTTAATCGGACATATTTGCGGGATGTAGGCCAGTCAAATGGTAGTTCAGCAATGCATTCTGAGAAGACAGCCAAATTTTTATTTAATTTCACTTATTGCAAGCCAAAGCAAGGCTACTATATGCCTTGCAACACAGTCAACACATAACAAAAAAATTATTAAAACTAAAGGGAAAGAAAAAATGGGTTGGACATTGGAAGGATTTTGGATGATGATGAAGTCTTATAACTCTTTCGTCTTGTTTTATTTCATTTCTTACACCTTAACAGCAAACTATGTGTACGGTATGGCAAATGACAGCACCTGAAAAGGATGCCATACGTCACGCCGAAACCACACTTCCCATTTAATAATATACCAGGCAAAAGCCTGGAAACAAGAACCTCCATTAATGTGCAACAATAGTGTTAGCACGTCGCTAACCAAAAGCGCATTAGAAGACGAAAGTTGTCGACTAGACTAGGAGGTTCTAACCCATGATAAACTTACTAATATATGTAGGGTGTTTTTTAAAGATGTAAAACCACCCATGGGAATATCTGTCATTGTAGCTATGCAATTTGGCTATCAATTTGACATTATGTTTCATTTATTTTGGCAGATCACCATATAAAGATTTAACCCTGAACAACGTCTCGAAATAGTAAAAATTTATTTTCGAAATTCGCGATCTGTGCCGAAACTTATAAAGCATTTCGTCCAATTTATGGTTCTCATAACCGTTCACTGAGCAGCTCATACACATAACGACGAAAAGATTTATGACCACGTATATTCTTTTGAACAATGTGCATCCACCACGAGCTCGCACAGTGCGTACCGTGATAGCTATCACTGCTGTAGAGGGTAGTGTGATCGATGATCCAAATTTATCGTTCGAAACTAGTTGGCCTCTGTCTTTCCACTAAATGGAAAATTTAGCGGAAGGATCTTGGACTTATCACTACAACTAGTGCAGCAATTGAAGCCATTGGACCATCGTTTGCATCATACTTTTGGTGAATGGGCTGAGAATGAGCATTTTTAGCAGCATCTATTTCAGCGATGAGGCTCATTTCTGCATGGGTTCGTAAATAAGCGAAATTGTCGTTTTCGTTGTGGGAAAAATCCTGAAAAGACTTTGAATGCTCCTTAACATTCCGAGAAAGTTTATATTTATTCCTTTATTTTTCAAATCCAAAGTGGGAACCAACGTTATTGTTTATGGCGATCGCTTAGCGCAACATTCCATGCAGTCTTCAATAACTCTAGCAACGAAATCTTGGAAAACTTAAGTGGATGTGCCCTCTGGGACAGTTGAAACATTTTTCTTAGAAATATGAACTGATGATTCTCTAAGATGCGGTATCTAAACATTTGTATTTTTGATTTTAAATTCCTGAAAAATTTAGCGGGTTCACTAAAAATTGTATTAAATTATCTCTTTTGGGTGATACAAAACACGTAACATAAAGATTTTGTTGCTCGGAATGCTTTAGATTATCATAGGTATATTTTGAACAAAACCAACTAACAAAACTAACATTTTCAGAAGAAGCTTTGCGATATGCGAAAAGACAATGATGCGTAAAGTGAAAGAATCCACTTCCTTGTTATTTTCTCGCATTATTTTAAGTGCTGCTAAATCATCCCCCAAAAAAACTCAATAAAACCCGAAATCATTTAGTAAGTCTTAGTCATCATTTTCTCTCAAACTTCCTTCTAATTGCACTGTTGTGTAACAGTTTCACATGTCCATCGTTATGATTCCATTAGGAAACTCGCCCATACATGTTTCCTGCAGCTTCAAATGACGCCATTTCGTTCAGCAAGAAACCAATAAAGTCAAACAACCCCCATTGAGCCGCGTTGGCCTTTTAACACCAAAGCGCTTTCTTATTCATCATTATTGGATGTAATAAGTTTTCAGGACAGCAATAACATTAGTTGCCAAAAACTTTTGCCCAGCTTGTAATTAGATTTACGACGTCGGTCAGCGTGCTTAGGAGGTTTGTCGTCAGCAACTCTAGGATGTTAGCCGCTTGGCACCCCACCCGCTTGAATTGTCAGCACACCATCTAGAAACGATTCATGCTTCCGAAAAGCATGTTCTTTGTTTACTGATTGAAACGAATAAAGACATTCTTCTGGCATTCAAGGTAGTTTTATCCTTTTCAAACCATTCATGATTGCATCCCAGAGCTCACTTTTGGGGGGAAACAAGTTAGTTGGCATTTTCATCCATTTGCCAAATGGGCAATTTCTACGTCAACATCCATCCCTGAGGGTTCATTGAAACGATACTGACCCAATTTTCGAACATATCAAGGGAGGATGCAGGAAGGCGACGCGAGGTTTGTTGCCAGATACCCTATTCATTCACATATCATACTCCAAGAAAAGTAATGCAGTTTTCCTGAATGGGTATGGAAAGCTGTAAAGGGGAATGAATGGTTTCAATCAATAGTGGAGCAAAATGAATGAAAGTTTCTTAGAGAATTATGCGCATGCACTCAGAATTTTTTCCCTAGGCAGTTATAGTTATGAAAGGGTGGAATAAGCTAAAAATCAAAGATGCATGCAATCTCATCTAACTGAACAGCAGATTACAGTTCGCTTTTTTTAGAAGCATGAGAAACCTTGAAAGTACATTAAATATGACCACAAGTTTTTATATGCAGCTCAGCTCGGCACGGTTTGTCTTCTCTAGTTTCCATTCTGTTTGATTACGTGACATTCGATCACCATAAAGTGCCTGATTACACAAAATTATCAAAAGTAAATAAACCTTCTTCGTTACGATAAAAAATCCCTTCCCTTCCAAGTTCGATTTTGTTTTTCGCGACACAAGGTCATCCCAAGAGCAACAGTGGTATTACCCGACACGGACTCTATCCAAAAAAACCCCTCTAGGCCCAAAGAAAAGAATGCACTAGTGAACTATTTCTTCATGTGGGTGTGTCCTCCAGTTGGGACGACCGATCTCAGCTGGGCTCACCGTAGATGTCACTACCAGCAAAGTCTCACGTGCGATGCCACATGATAAGCGAGGCTAAGCCCTTTTTATTTAATCAATCGAGACGACTCTTACCTCCTGTAAATGAAATGAGTGTTTTTTTGAATTTGTTCACATTTTTATTTCATTTATGAATCAACTGAATTTTTTAACTTAAACAAAAATTAAAATGATATGAAGTTAGCCCTCTGTCTCTACCATAACAAATGTAACGTTCACCGTATCTTAGGATCAAAAAGACGACATGGACTCATCTATAGAAACCATATGTAACAAGCAAACAAAAAAATCAAATCTTCTTCGCAAAAGATTTTCTAAACGTTTGCGCCTAAATTTTATAATATTAGAAGTTTACAGCGCATGTAACAGCGTAGTGACTTTACGAATCAAGTGAAATCCCTGTTTGATAAGCCATGAACAAATCTACAAATCAGAACTTGGTTTTCTTCTGACCGATTATCAGACATTCATAAATTAAAATAAAAGAGGCAGACACTAGCAGGATATGTGGGAATGTGATCAAGGAAGCATGGGGACAAATAAAAATATGGAAACCACACCATACCCTATGCCGATGACAACCTGATAGGGTTCATCGGTCAACTGCTAAGCAGCAGGAACATCAACTCCACGCTAGGAAACAGTACCTTAAGAAGGAGGGTTTGCAGAGGCACACCACAAGGTGGGGTGCTATCACCCCTTCTATGGAACCTAGTGGTGGATGAACTCCTGTCAAAAATAGAAGCGACTGGCTGCAAAGTCGTAGCTTATGCCGACGATGTTGCAATAGCAATATCGGGAAAATTTGTTAACACCCTATCGGAAAGACTAAACTTTGCCCTAGGTATTATTACCAAATGGAGCAAAGAGTGTGGTCTGAAGATTAATCCGCAAAAGACGGAATTTATGCTCTTCACAAGAAGGTACAAAATTCCACGATTTGTCCCACCTAAACTTGAGGAGATAAGTCTCAACCCATCTCATCGGGTCAAATATTTAGGTATAATTCTTGGCTCTAAACTCGCACGGAAAGCGAACACAGCAGAAACAGCACGCAAGGCTGCATGCGCAATCTACTGCTGCAAACGAGTTATTGGGAAAAGGTGGGGATTAAAACCCAAAATTGTATCCTGGCTCTATACGGCGATAGTGGAACCAATCCTTCTGTATGGCGCAGTTATTTGGTGGCCTACTATGGCGAAAGCATCAAACGTAAACCTGCTAAACAAGGTCAAGGTTATTGCAATCATCGGGGCTCTACGGACTACCCCGACAAATGCATTTTTTATGCTATTAAATTGGCTTCCGACAGAGCTACTTACGAGACAGCAGGCCAAGTGCACTGCTGTTCGATTGAAAGCTCTGCGACTCTGGCATGAAGAGAACATTGGTCACTCCACAATACTACGGAGAGATGGGTCAACGTCAGGGAAAGTGGACCTTGCATCTCCGATTTCCTGTTTTCACCATGGTTTCAGGTCAGTCATCCCGAGTAGGGAGGACTGGACCATAGAAAGAGATGGGATACAGGAATCGGTCGACATATACACTGATGGATCAAAAATGGAGGGAAGAGTTGGCTGTAGCGTGTTCTCAGAACAGCTAGGTCTGAAACTATCCTTCCGATTACAGACCAATCATTATCCAGCGTGCATACTTCATCTAAAATAGCTATGGAATGCCGCTCACAACTGAACGTTATGTCGCTTCACTGTGAAGTGATTCTTTGTTGGGTACCGGGGCATAGTGATATACCTGGAAACTGCGAAGCAGATGCCCTAGCGAGAGCTGGCACCGAGCTTCAGGAATATACACTTAACCCCGAAGTCGGCCAACCTCTAGCTTCCATAAAGCTAGGATTTAAGCAGCACTACGTGGAGGCTGCGAATAGGGCCTGGCTGCTCGAAGAAACCTGTAGCACAACCAGGCAAACTTGGCACGCACTGTGCTCCAAACGCACCAAGCGGCTCCTCAATATAAGCCGCGAAACCCAGAGTTCCGTCGTTTCCGTACTGAAGGGACACTGTCTGATCGGCAGACATGCAGAAAGATTGGGTGTCCCATTCAATGATTTCTGCCGAAGTTGCAGATCAGAGGAAGAGGAAGAAACTATTAAACACTTTCTGTGTGAATGTCCGGCGCTGTCCAGGAAGCGCATGCAAACCTTGGGCACGCCCTTCCTAAACAACCTCACGGAAGTAGCTGATCTGGGCATTGGCTGCATAGCCGGCTTTATTTGAGAATCTGGATGGTTCTCGTCATCCCGCAGGTTCTAGTGCCGCCCTTATATTCTTTGGTATCACAATGGGCCTCTCGTGGCCTAAGTGAGCCACCTTTGGATAAAAAGGGGCTGCCACTACAACCAACCATACTCTATGTAACTACTCATACACATGGGCATCTGGTTATTAGTGGGTTTTCCAGTTGTTAATTGCAACATATTTACCACGGATAAAATAACTACATAGATATCTGCGCATTTATGGCTATTGACAATTGTTTATCCTTTAGGAATGTAGTCCTATTAAATTTGTAGTTCAAACGTGCATTTTGGGCTGGCAAGCAAATTTTGTTTGCAATGTGTTTAACAGTGAACTTCAGTTCAAGTTTCGGTGGGAGTAGATGAAATCCTCTGGGCACCGTCTTGGAATGAAGAAAACATGAGACACCCTCAATTTTCAGAAACCGTTTTGGATCACAACTCTTTTATTATTGACAAAACGTCGATGGGTTGCATGCAGGAGTGGTTGCAAATGAAATTCTACACTAGTTTGACGTACACAATTTTTGATGGGAGCCACGGTTTCTGAGATATGGTGGTGTCCTACTTTTTTTCTTTTCAAGATCCAAGTTTTCAAGTCAAGAGAACTGGGTCTGTGACTCCAGAAACTTGAATTTATGCTTGCTTTTAAACACATTGCAAAAAATCTACCCTAGGAACTGCTGACACTAACAAAAAGCGAGCCAGAAACAAGCCGTTTTTGTTTGCGCATATGGCTTTGATTAGTTATGTACTTAAAAACGAAAATAACGTCATTTTCTAATCGACTAGTCATCACAAACCAGATGATGATCCTGGCCAAAAAATAAACCGCAGATAATCCTTGACTATAACCGATATAAAAGCGGTGTATGTACACTCGACTTATGGCGCCTCTTTTAATATGGTTGGCTGACGTGGGATGTGTTGCTGCCTACCATTTATGAACCATAAACTCTCCGAATTGGAACTTGCAATCAATAAAATTCCTTGTGAGTCATAGATTAGTCCATTCACATATAAAGTAAAACCGTGATAATCGAGCCTCGAGCTATCCGAGTTTCCGTATTAATCGTGGTGAATTTGAAAAAAATGTGTTTTAATTTGTGAATTTCATAAATAAAAGAAAGTAATTTTGAGTGGTGGCTGAGGTTAAGACCCATACGCGGGTAGAGCCAACTTAGATGCGCTTTGAAATCTTGATGCTTCTGAGCATGGGGACTCCTGCAGCATCTATGGGGCTCGGCTTGGAGTTACAAGGTAGCCCGGTGCCGAGACCGAGAGATCGGCAGAGGATTAGATAGGCCTCGCTTCTACTAGTAAGGTCACGTAGCCTGCACTCAGTTGGCAAACTGGTACTTCCAAGTGGTAGTGGGAAGGTGTTAGGTTGTCACTCAATACAAACCCGCGGCCGAAGAGGCCGGTGGCTTCAAATCACCTTGATAGGTAGTCACGTAAACTCCCCCGAGATATTCTGTCACTATGAATTGTCGTTATTGTTAAAGTAGATTAAAGTTTTCATGAATCCCTAAGTACATTTTCAAACCTTTGTCTATTTAAAAGTCAATCATTTGAAGTTAAATAAAATAAATGTTGTAATAAAGATGGCTTCAAATTAGTCTAAAAAGATGTAAATGACGGGGGAAGTTCTCACGGCTTACCGGAATATCCGAACTTTTCGTTATCCAGAGTCTGTGCGATCCCAACTACTTCCGTAACCGTAAGGGACCGTAAAGGACCACATTTGACAAAACTTGTCGACGACCAATCCTTGAGGAACATATGTGCGGCTATCGAACCTTCAGCTAGGTAAAGGCTGAACGTCCACGAAGAATTGAAGTTTGGTTGCGCTTTGCCACACTCGTATTTCACTTTACATTTATTCTGCATAGTTTCAAAACTTCAAAGCCAGCTACTACCACATGGTTTACCCGTGAATTTATGAAAGCAACAAATTAAAAAGGATCAGCATTCTATAAAAATAAACGCAGTCAATCTGAAGAATTGGGACAAAGTTACGAAATGGAGCTTTATAACGGTAAAGCAGAAAGCTTAATTTCAATTTGACCAAAAGATTAGACAGAAAGATTTCACTAGCCAAAAGAATACCAGTACCTTCTGGTCTCTTCTTGAGAATTTAAGAGCAGTTCACCTCTTCTTCCGTTCCTTATCCATGGAAGCAATGTGTATAGCCAAACGTTTTACAATGCCAATTTTTTGCTAAATTGCTTGCTGACAACTTCAATCTTTCACAAATATCACAAAACTCTCCCTACATACCCAGCGTGATTTTTCTCAAGGGTCTATAGTTTTCCGCACGAGGGTAGTTCTTTAAAGTACTTGCAAAGCTTGACGTGTCTAAATGCGCTGGTCCTGATGGTGTTGGGTTATTAAGTCTTTGGATTTCATTAAATTTTTCTTTGGGCAGAAAGCGAGAAACAATGCTTGGGTTCCATATAGATGGCATTTCACTAGCAACAAAAAGGATGCGTAAATTTTTTCAAGTTTTCACCTAGAAGAAAAGTTATTCCTTTTTTCGATGAGACGAAAAGAGCGAAGAAATCAATTGAGTTTTGTATGCTTTGAAGCACCAAAGTATTTCGATCGCCTTCTTGTGATCCCAAATTGAATGCAGCTTGTTTGCTGATTTTCTACAGAAGAATCATGATGACATTTAATGCACAGAATATTTATAAATTCGATTTCGTTGTCCACCAAAAGCATAAATTTTTCTACCATTCCAATTCAAAGGACTCGTACATCTGCATGAAATTGAATGGAAGGTAAGCACCTCAACGTGAATCCTAGCCACCATTGAGGAAAAGCCTTTCAATGAACATGAAAACCACTACCGCAGCAAATTAGATTTTGCATCGCTTAAACTTGCATGTAGCACTCCAAATCCACTCTGAGTGCTGCAGACTGCACCGGGCATCCATGTGCTTTCAAGGACTCCGCCTGGAACTATCGTCCTTGCCATGAATGGCTCCAGCAATGTGGAGTTTGCGCATTTCATATTCATTGAAGTCGGCCAACTCCCGGCGACGACTTGAATGAAAACTCATTAGTGAATGGAAATGCCAGGGATGGCGTAGTTAATTGAATTTTTAATGCAGCATGGAAAGCGGGTGCTGATTAGGGTGTGTCACCTAGCAATTATGAAAGGACCTGTTCTGTATGGATTGAGGTGATGGTGCGCGGTAATTTCAGTGACCTTTAGCCATGAATACAATGTAGCGTTGGATAATGGAACGAAATTGGCTTGGCAACATAAATTGCCCTTAATTTGTTTTAGTTTATAATATGTTCTTTTGTGCATGTCCTTTCGTGTAGCATTCAGAACAATAAGAACAATTTGCACAAGCTTTTAACGATGGAAATTATGTGGTTGTAATCTCACATGTTTACTAGTCGAGTTGTTCGAGTGTGAAATTGTTATAAATTCATCAGTTTCCCACTTGGGAAGATAACATTTCAGCGAAGAGTTTTTGCTTCTATACGACTATTACGAAAACGTGCATTCGTTGAATAATTTTTTTACCATAAATTTGCAATATTTCATACCATTCGGCGAGAATTGCCTGAGTAATATTTACGAATTTTTCTGAAGCTACTTTGAAATATACAATGTTCTATATATTATTTTACGTAATTCTAGGGCGAAATTCAATGTATCAGAGATATTTATATACTATATACTTTCATTATAGTGACGAAAAATATCATCAAATTCGTTGTGGTACGAGTTTTTTTCAAAAAAATTTTTTAAATGTGTATTTATATTAATTACACGTTAGAGATTAAAGATGGAAAAGTTATTGAAAGCAATTTTAGGTTCTACGCCGACTGAACTAGATACTGTCGAGTTATGGCCATTAGTGGTAGTTGCTCCCAAAATTTCTATTAAATGCAGCTATTTGGCCATATGAAAATAGTGAGATTAATAATCATTTCTTATTTTGCAGCTGATCTAAACAACATGTGACATGCAGTAAAAATTCAATGTCTGATTATATGTAAAACATATAACATCCAACATTCGAGAGAGTTACCAACCCTTGCATTCAATGAGCTCAAAAATATGCCAAATAGTTTCCACGTAAGCAAACAAGGCACCCTTATTCATTATAAATATTCATTGTTTATTATTTCCAAGGTCTTATTCGGTAACGTATCTAGATAAAATTGTAAATTTATAAGTAATTCAAATATTAACGGCTTACTTCAAAGCTACGATTAGTTAATTGAAAGGCTCGGACTTGGAAGGTACGAATAGCTCGAATGAAAACAATGTTATACCTGCAACGTATGAGCTCAACGTGAAATTACGAAAATTTTAAAATGTACCATAAAAATCGCTTCCTTCTGCAAAAAAATATGTGATCATAATCGTAAGGAGCTTTCATGGGGCACTTTCATACTTCACGCCGATTTATAGGATTAGTGGACGTGATTACTGTAAATATTTTTAGTGTTACATTTATTTAACCAGGATTTCGGAAGCCTAGGCTTTAAAAGAGCATAGACGTTATTTATATCCAGTAGCTTATATAAGCAACCTTTGTATTTCATAACAATTCCTGAAGTATTTAATTTTGTAAAAAAATTGAATAGAAAATTGATTGTGCAAATTAGGAAATATTTCTTAGAAAAATAATTTCGTATTTCGCAGTTTCTTTTTTACTTAATTAACGAGGCACCCTTCATATGCCCAAATAGAACAAACACAAGGTGCATGCAGCATTTATAAAATTTTTGGACGCAACTGCCACATATGGCCATCACTGAATTTATTGACAATTGCATCAAACCATAGAAACGATAATACAAATTGGTCGATACCAAATCAACGTCATAAAACTAAGTGAAATTAGGTAACATTATTCGTATCAACAACTTAATCATTATAGAAATTCATTGTTTATTGTTTTTGAATGAATATGTGCTGCGATCGAAAGAAAACATTGATTTCATGTATTTATTGAAAGTTTTAAAACATTTGCTCTGCTAAAATATTGACCCCTACAGCTGCTAATTTTTTGGGAAAAAAAATACATTTTTAATTTTTTTATTCATTTCTGCTCAAATCATGCAAATTTCAAAACAGGTTATTGACAGAAATAAGAGCAATCGCATAGTATTAGTTGTTATTCGCAGTTATATTAATGATTTTTTAATTCCCCCCCTTTTTATGTAATTATGAAACAATTTTTTTAAAAAAAATTTCACAAGAACTGTTTAGACCTTCTGAATTTTATAAGCCTTGATTGCTTGTATTGCAAATCAAGAAGAAAACCTGGTTTTTTCACGAAATTTTTTTTTATGAAATTAAAAAATCAAAAAATTTGATAGGACCTCGTTTATAATATTTTGCTTCGATTGACACCTTTTTAGGTGTAATTCTAAAGTTTGGTTCGCGGGAAATGGTACATGAAAGAAAATATCTTGAAGGGCTTAAAGCAAAACATCACCTGACCGAAATAAAATTGTGAGATTGCAAATACGTTCCGATTTTCCTTAGAGAGTTATCGTTGTAGAAAGAACTGCCTACATACAATATAAACACCTTAATTTTGGGGGCTATTACAAGAAATTTCCGTATACTGGAAAGTTAAAAATAGGAGGACTGAAATTGGAAAAATTTGGAGTAGTTTAAGTCAAAGTCGTGTTTTTTTAGGCGAAGTGTATTATTTATATTATTTACGCTGCCCCGAAAATACGTGCTTCATTTTGATGGGAAGCGTGGTTTCGTGGTGTCGGATGGCATCCTCTTCAGGTGCTGTCATTTACCATCCGCCACCAGACAGCACGACCACGGTTAGGCTTATTGATTGATTAAGCTCGTTGTACTTTAACTCGTTTGTATAGTTATTTCTATCCGCGAAGTATAACGACTGTCAATTTGTTTTTCCGTATATCTACCTACGTCGCTATTCTATATTAGTTATTTAGCATAGTTTAGAACCTCCTAGTCAAGTTGGCAACTTCGCCTTCTAGTGTTTGATGTTTGATGCATTTCGAAATGTGTCGGACCATTTATATTGCACTGAGATGGTGTCGTTCGTCTGATATAGATACATGTTCAACAGTTGCGTTCCAAGATAATGGAAGCCTAAATATTTATAAATGAATGAATTTTATGAATGAAGATATTCCCTGGAATATCATCGATCTTCTTGAAAACCAAAGGAAAAGTCGATAAAAATATATTGAAAGCAGTTCTTTGCTTTAATAATTGTTTGACTTCGATTTATTTTTCTTGCAGTGAGCAAACTCTTGTTAGGACCACTGCATTTCCTAGACACAATATTTGTCAAATAGTGTGGTGAATTCAACTAGCGACATCTATTGCATATAACATCGATCACAACCTAATTTTGATTCGTGATTTTGTCCAAATTACGCGCTGGAGATATTTCGGAAGTAGTAGACGTTGAAAAGTAAATTAGGTTTTCAAAAGTAGAAGTAAATGTGGAAATTTTCTGAAATCTCCTGAAATTCAAACAAGATTTAGCTATGTTTTCAGATAGGTCCGCAATTAGTTTGAAATGATTTTAAAAGAAACAAGTAGTAACAGCTCTAAACGTCTAATGAAATTGTTAACACCCGATTTATAAATTAATTCAAATTCAAACAAATTTATTTCAGTACAATATCTTTTTTATATTTATTCACATAAAATCTCAAAAAATCGTTACAACGACAACATAGAAAAAAACAAATAATATGTATATTCATACTGAAGTATCAATAAGTATTTTATTTTCTTCATAAATTTAAATCAGTTTGTGTTATTGTTCCGCTTACTTTTCCAATATATCTAAGATATTCACCATTCTTCTCTACCTCCTACAATTGTTTTTTACAACAAACTGAAAATTTACAAAAAGAAAATTACTCAATCCAATATTTACAAAAAATTTGAGCCAGCAAAAAGTTACATTTTCATCATTTTCAACAACTACTGAATATACATTTTAGATATAGCTCAATTGAAAATCAGTCATTCGGAGGTTAATAATGCAATCATATCAATAAATAGTTAGATACACTGAATAAGTAATAATTGCATTTGAATTCTCGAAAAGGTTGGTTGACAATTTCGAAAGAATCATCTTTAATAAACATTCAATTTGATGACAGCTTCACTAAGTAGTAATTCCAAAAGAAATAAATCCACTGGCGTTCTTGGTTTGGAAAATGTAAAGAAAATAGCTTCGGACAATAAGAAGTTCCTGATATAACATTGTTTGTATTACAAAATTAAGTTGGTTTTCTATTGAAATCGATTACGACTTTAATCGTTTAAGACTTTTACACCAAAATTCCTACAAAATGGCTACAAAATTTCAAAAAGTTTCTTCAGTTCAACCATTAGCGCCCAATCGGCTTTGATTAGATCGTCACGGAAATAGTCCTTGCATGCATCGATACTTTGACGAGATATCTGTAAAGAAAACATTAAATTGTCGTTGATTTTTATGAGCTTATCTGAAATATTGGTAAATGCAAAAATAGTAATGAAATAAATTGTGTGAAACAGCTGCGATCAATAGTAACAAAGAACAAGAATTCGGATTTCAAAAAAAATATTTTATGTCATTTAAAAGTACATACACCAATGATGATTAGCAATGGGCTCTTTATATTCCGCTCTGGCATTAATTTGCATCTATGCAGTGCCGGATTAAGCCTTCGTGGGGCCTGGGGCTAAAAGTAAAATGGGGCCCTATGATTACGCAACAGCATCGCAAGAACATTAAGTAACCCACGTAACCTATCATAACCCAAATAGTCCGGTAGGAAAGAGAGCTTGAAAGCAGATAAACATCCTAAGTAAATCAGTAGCATAGAGGAACCAAAGTAAAAACAAATAATTTTTATTAAAACAAATTAACAATTAAAAATACTTTTTTCTTGATTTCAATTCTGCGAATTCACTTATAACATTATCAAAATTGAGTGATCGGAGAATTTCGCTTTCAATACTAAGTCTGACTAATGACGACAATCTATAATCAGTCATTGTAGATCTATACATATTCTTAACGCATTTTAAGACAAAAAACGTCTCCGTTTCACAGTTAGCAATCGGAATCGTTAATAATAATCTAAAGGCTACGAAAACATTTGGAAAAATTTGTTGCATATCAAAATTAACAATTCAATCTAATATCTTTAATGGATCGAGAATATTTCTATTAATTTTAGAGGACTCTGAGCTGGTGAATTTATTTTCCGGTTGATCTTTCAGTAAAGGAATGAACTGCCTAAATTCATCTAATAAATTTCCATCTAAATCCCCATCGTAAATTTTAACTAGCTCATTCGTTTTAATCCGTAGTTCGTCTTCTTCTATCGATAATAACCGTTGTAAAAACCCAAAAATACTAATTATATAAGCGTAGGCCTCGCTCCTTTTCTTCAATTCAACCACCAATTTATCTATTATTAAATAAAAAGACTCTACTCTAAATTTATCAGACCCAGATAAAGTAGTGATGTGTCAACTCGATGTACTAACTCGAGTTAACTCGAGTTGGGTTTAGATCGAGTCAACTCGAGTTGAATTTTCTTTAACTCGATTTGAATACTCCCGCCATAGCGCGTCAGCTGAATGACAGACACTGAGATGGCGCGAAGTTTGCCAATCATTTATGACTATTCATTCATTTCATTCGCTACAAATGTCAATTAAGTCAATGTCACAACAACCCAACATTGCATTGTTGCAGATTTGAGGTTATTTTGGAGTGCCGGTTGTTATTGTTGTTAGTTTTTCGAATTATCAAGTACATAAGTACTGTATAGAAAAAATGCCGGGACCTAAAAGGAAATCAGATGTTTGGAATGTATTTGAATCGCCAGTGAATGGACATGCTAAGTGCAAACAATGTTCAGATTCATACAAATATAGTGGCAATACGGCCACTTTATTAAAACATATAATAATAGGAGCACCCAAGTATTGACGTAATAGAAACAAATCATTTGAATCAGACTTTACCGTCAGGAAATGGAATTAATATTTTTAAAAACAAAATCAAACGAATCATTTACTCAGTTTCATTTCACCCAGTTAATTCGAGTTACTGAATTTATCGCGCGTTTACCTAGACAAGTATTGGTATTGGCTTCTACAAAGTAGATTGGCAATAAACACCCTGAAGAATATTGCCCACCCACCATTATTAACTATCTGCAACCACTCCACTGAAACTTGTGAAGTCGAGAAAAAAATTAAAGAAAGAATCAAATCATTGGAGTTGGGAATGAACGCTGTAAATATATATGAATGGATTAGAAGAAGTAATATGAAATATGGAATAAATACTGCACTTTGTTTAGGAGGTAAGATTTTCTAGAGAGAAGGGTGGGCTAACGAAAGCAGTATTGACTTCAATATCAAATGGGACAAACAGTTGTCTGATCGTGATATCGCAAATGATTTATGAATTTTTTGAATGGATAAATCACTCAGTGAATAAAATGGGACAGAGAATTATGCACGTTTTGGAAAACGATCAGGAAATCAAATTGAATGCGAAGCCCGGAGGCGCCGGAAAACATGTCCTTTCGGTCACCTCACCTCAACAGGCGAATGCAAGCAACACTATCACCATAATGGTCGCAAGCTGCAGAACGCTTGATGCTCCTATACCCTAAGACTAAGAGGATCACCAGGGTCAGCCCATTGGGCTCAAGACGAAATGCTACGAAAGAACGTTGTTTGAAAGTCGGTAAAAGGAAGTGGCTTTAACCGTCCGCCCTGCTTTGAACGGTGGAATCGACAATCAGGTGAGTGTTGATCGGAGGAAAGAAAAAATTACGCTACATGCAACTAATTCTGGGCCTTGTTTTCCTTGACTCTTTTGATCAGCGGAACTGATTACCAGGCCACATTCGAAAGAAACCTTATTACGCAGAAAGGTCAGCTTCAGATGTTTTATTACTTTGGAAGTGAACCGACGACTACGCGAAAGAATTATTTTCGAGAAAGAGCAACAGTCACAGCAGAAGGATTTGCTTTTTTCGTGGGGACAACGAAAACAAACGTAGACGGCGAGAATGAAGAAGAAGAAAACGATGGAGGCAGACTACATGGGAGATGCTATTTTGAAGGAATAAGCAAAAGTGAGAGAAGGTTCCCTGAATTCATAGCTGAAATAAAACGGCAAGTTCGACGAAAACGGACAATTAAGAGTACTCCAATGTTGATCGCACCAGCAGTGCAAAGAGTGTTGTGGAAATAGAAGAAGTTTTATTTTCTTATTTCATTATATTTTTGTCAAAATGGAGGAGTATGTTCTTTTGGTATTCTACGATCTGATTATTCATTTCTTTCGGACATTTTTCCCAATTTGTGGTGATTGGCTAGAGAGTCCTTCGGTGGAAGTTTACTTTAGATGATGCAGCATTGAAATCAAGGAATGCCTAATTAAATTTCGGGGTCAAAAGTAATCTCTTCGAACAAATTAGATGGAAAATGGTAGAACCTAGTAGACAATCACTTTTGATTATGCTCTTGCAAGACAACAGAGACCAAAATGGCAGTTTCTACACTATGACTTGTGCTAAATTTCAGTTCAACTATTAGTACTGTAAAACGTGGGTGTATATGAAGTATTTACCCATAGTGAATTTTGGTCCAATTCCCTCAGTGACAAGAAAAATGACTAACTACACAGCAATTCGCATGTCCCTCAAATTCGGACCACTTGGCAGAAAACAAACGCCCAGAATTTTCGATTCGATACTATAAGTATTTGTAGTTTCAAATATAGGTTTTAAAAAAATTAGATGAATTCTGTTGGCGATAAAATACATTGTGCGTTTTTACAATTACACACTTTTCCTGTGTTGATAAGAAAATCTTGTGGAAGAATAATTACATTTCAAAATTCCGTTGAAAAGCATTGAAGATGAAAATGAAGACAATTGGTTGCTCAAAAATTTTCGTGTTTTCTGATGGCATTCTTCGCTCCGTCCCCCCTTCAAATCAGTTTCGAATGCTTTCTAGACACGACGATGCAATAAAATAAATTTACTAGCATGTTGCTTTACTTTGTCGCTAAGTTGTCTGCAATCTTGTTTGCATGATGACGAATTTAATGAGCAGATGATTCACATTTTATGGTCTGATCGCAGAAAACTATTTCTTTGATATAGCGTCTGAGTCACAAAGTAGTGGACTCAATGGTTAGCCGATCACAAGAAAACCACACAAGAGCTGTTGGCAAACAATACATAAACTATACATTCCTAAATTTGTGTTTTTTTTAGACGAATAACCACAAATAAATATGAATGATTGGTATGCATGTACATAACTTGCTCAGTATATACCATTAGACTTTTTATTTTAAAAATGCTCTAGACGCATAAAAAAACTCAAGCGAAACGTTTCGAAACCCATTTTCATAAAAGCAACCAACTTAAATCTCAAGGATTTCATTATACAACCGCTTTAGTCATATAATTAGCTAGTTAACTAGGAATTAGTACGCTCGTCTTCCAGCCAACAAGCTAACAATTCCATTTCGTAATTGCGCGACTACCCAGGAACGAGAGCAAATACCATCATGCAGATGAACTTTGCTTTAAATGCATTGGGTCACTAAATCGCATGCTATTTCCGTCTGACCCCGTTTCTTTTCAAACGTCCTTGCGCCAGTTATCCTATTCGAATGGCTCTCAACTTTTGATGCAGGTTTAAAATAGACGTGAGATTCCATAACGATGATTCCACTACGGAAGGGATAATAGTGGAGGCAATGCACTTTCCAGTTTGACGTCATAGTGCGGTAGTTTTGACGTCAGTGCTCATCCTATCCTGCTGGCGAATCATCCTGAACATTCCACCCAACATGAATATATCGTTCGTTCATCCTTTCGAACCAGATTGCCATGAATGGAGCCATTCACCTCGATTTGACGTCATCTATGCGATGAGAGAGTTGTACATGCCATAATTGGTTTTAAGGATCATATATTTGAAGGTATACTGACCATTGTTAGGAATCCGTTCAATGGCTCCACGAAAGTTGGTCTATATAGACCAATATATATTAGAAAAGTTTTGTAGGAGAACGGGTGGAATATAGTATCGAATGAAAAAAGTTCCAATAAAGACTCCGCAAACAAAAAGTTTCAAGCATTTTTGATTTATGTGTTGGTTGAAAAATGGAGAAGTGGACATACAAATGCGCTTCAAAAAGAATATTGTTGAAAGTAAGTAGGATTTTTGGACCGCACGTGAATCTATAGTCACATGAGAGTGGCTTTGCACAATTTTTTTGGAAATTTATCGCTACAGACAATCGATTTTTTTTCCAGTTTTCAGTTAAAATGCAAAAGTTTAAAGGATAGCCTTTCTGGTATGCTATTTCATAAGCTGAAGTAGAGAGCAGTTCACACTTGAAATGCATACAATTTAAAATCGCAGAAAAAAACTTCTTTGTCTATCATTTCACTGCTAAATTTATAGAATATGTTATATACAGTTGTGTTCAAACTAAAAGGAGCGCCCTATTTAAGTTATTTGAACTACTACCAACTCACACTGTTTCGAGAAGGAAGATCAAACATTTAGATAAATATTACCACGTTACCTGATGTAAAAAACGACCAAAGAGTAAGGAAAACATACGCAGCAAAAGACACATTCAATTTAGTGTCAGTAGACGCAAAAGTGCTATTCATAGAGGTGCTTTTGACAAGCAAGGGAAAAATGCGATTTCCAGTGTTTAAACGTAAAAAACAGATTCAATCCAAGTAAGAGGATGCAAAATATTGCTGGTTATTGAAGAGTTTCAAATTTTTAACTTTCAATTTGGTCATAATATATCAATCCAGCTCAAATAGATTTACTGTGTAAACTACTCTCAAACGAAGAAATCGTATAAAGATATTCCAAAAAATGTTGAATGTGGAGTTTCAACAACACGTGGACAAAAACCTCAAAACTGAAAACAAAATGATCGGTTTATTGTAAGAGCTTTAAGGGATAATTTTATAGCATCTTATGAAATGATTCGGTATGAAATTCAGCTGCCGACAAGCGGTGCGACAGTTCGCCGAAGGCATTTTGCAAATAATTTCTACAATTAAATCTACTGCAAAGTCCCAGTTTTGAAAAAAAATCAGGAGAAAAATTGTCATAAAATAATTAACTGCCAGCAAAGCGACGATCAAATTCGATCCATTAACCTCATGAAGGTTCAGTCTTGGGACAAGGCAACAAACCCTTTTTGTCGGGTAGAGGGTTTTGGGTTTGGCCTGTACCAAGATAGAGCTAGGGGCGACCAAAGCCTACCCGAGAGAACCAAAATTCAATTAATTTACCAATACCAAAATCGCGCCCAAGGAAAATAATTTTCGAACCTGAACGACGAACTTCAGCGGAGCCTACCAGGAACAGACGTAGCTGCTGTCTGGGATCGCCTTACAATGGCCTAGTGCTTGCGCAACCGCATGTGTATTGCGGACTAGGCCCATCCATTGACACTTACCTCCACCGGAACGGTCTCTACACGCTGAAAATTATACGCGAGGGAGAAGCCTCAAGGAACTGCCGTTTCCAAGCAAAGTTTATTATCTAGGTAGAGGAAAATAAAAATTTACAAAAATTCAAATAAGTAACATCTAAAATCCATAGTATGGTCGTAAGCGATAATAAAAATGAATGAATGAATTGTATCATCAATTTCGATACAAAACTAAAAGATTTTTGCAAAAGTGAATGAAATACAATGTTAATAATTATAAGACCATATTTTTACGAAAAAATGCAGAAAACATTATGGCACAAAACTATATGTTAAATTGAATTTTGTTTTTGACGAAACCAAAAAATATCAACACAAAATAAATAATAATATTAACAAAAGAACAATAATTTCTAATGGAAATGAAGAAAACAATATGTTGCAAAACTGAATCATATATCTAAATCCAAAACTTGTAATAAAAGGAAACGAAGAAACATTTACGATTGCGTTTCTTGTCAACGACGATAAGGAGCGCTCATCATAGCTGTTGGCATTCAAAAAATAGCTATTTTTTGTTTGTGAAGTATGTTACTTTCCTTTGTACACACTGTTTTGCTGCAGTTATTTTTGATTATACTATTATGTATAAAACAAAATACGTAATATTTTTTTGTCTTTCCCATTCGAGCTTTCTATCAGTGCGATTAATTTAGAATAGTCGATTCAAAGGTATTTTTATGTTGAAACATTAGAAAAGTTTGTTGAAAGTCTTTTTGTTACGGGGACGATCAATACGCGTTGCCGGTTCAAGATCGACTCACCTATCTATTCGTGCACTATCCCGCTCGTGCTTGGGTAATGGTCTCCTAAATCCGAGGCCAACAGGTAATCGTAAATTACCCTTTTTTATTACGCTCTTTAGGCATCAATGTCGCAATCTAACTACAGGTTACGGGGCAAGCTCAATTTAAGATAGGTTAGTGACAATGCTACGGCTTACATAATTTCAAAGAAATTTTAAACGATTATCAAAAAATTTAAACGATTATCTTGAGCATAAAATGCAGTTGAAATTGGTACTCCAACAAAATAAAGACCTGAAACATACAAGTAGATTGATAAAGGACTAGTTTCATATCAAAGATATTCAAGTAATGGAATGAAAACCGCAGTTTTCAGACCTCACTAGCATTGAAATGTAATTTGTCAGTAACAAATCTTTGCTTAGACTGGACCAGCAAATAATTAACAGGATTAGAGGACCGTTAAGGAAGCTGCGGCAAAAAAGAAACTTATTGCAACGTTGTTGTAAAGCAATGTAAAGCCAAATGAAAGTTTCTCGACTCAATTTTGAGATGTTTTCAACACAACAATAAACTTTTATCAACTTTCAGTAAAACACAAATATGAATATAAATTCAATTCGTTTTCTTCATTTTTTAACGTATATTGAGTTGTCTTTTCGCTATTTATATATTTGCTTATCATGCATGTTTTCTGCACATACAAATTTCAACAGCAAAAAATAAAAAACGAAAATAAATCGACGGCTTCTATTTTGATAGACAGTGCTCTTATTATTTCAAATACTGCCCTTCAATCCATATATCTACGTTTAGCAAAAAATTGCATTCATTATAATTTGATGCACTTTTTTATAGTATTATGTAATAATGATGAATAATTCATTTTGTTTTTCAGGTTGAGCAAAAATTGAACCACTTACCTTGCTTATAAGCATATCAGTTTCATCGAAATGTCGTCCAAACATTTTCGGTGATTCTCCTGGAATTGGTTCGATTTTAATACAGATTTCTTGTCCTTTCCGAGCTGTTTCAATTTGTTTGTGATTCGATTCAATCGATGTTACAATACCAATTTCAACAAACTGTAATGATAGAAAATAGATGCCTTTATTTCTAAAATCTAGAAACTGACAAAAAAAAATTTAAATTTTGCGATTAAAATGTAAAACGTTAGGGATTAAAATAGAAACGCAGAACTTAGGGAATTAGTTATACACTGAAGAAGTCTGGGTGTGTCAGACGAAATGTACATCTGATTTAATAGTTTAAATACACGGTTTTACAGCAATTTTTGAATTTAACTGAAAACTGACAAAAGTTTATGATTTTTTTTCAAATGTTGGGAGGTGGAAAACTACAAAAATCAAAATCGAAATGTTTAAAAATTTGAAAAAAATCGTGTTTTTCTGCTTGTCTCACTCCTAACTTTAAAACGGTTAATTTTAGGTCAAAGTTGTGTGTGATAATAAAAGTTGCGTAATAAAATTTTCTATAAGATAGGATTAGTTAAAAATCCTCAAACATTTAACCCTTGTCGTAAATTGCAATAAATATGAAAAACAGGAGGAAAAAAGCCTTTTTTTATTTAACTTTTTTCCCACTTAAAATGCAATTAAGACCTTTATATTTTGCCTAAAATTTTTTTTTACAACATCATAAAACAGCAAACAAAGTTTCATCAAAATCGATTCAGTAGATCGCCCATAATAATTGTGCAATCTAAATTTATTTAAAAAAAATCAAAAATTTTGAAAGCTTGCAAGGCAAAAACTTAAACTTATAAAAGTTTGAAATTTTTTTCACATATGAAGGAGCACTTCACCTATCACAAGTGATGCAACTTTTGGAGTTTATAGCAAATAAATGGCTATTATAAGAAACTCCAATGCGCCTTTAACTTTATTTACACTTTTGTTTATTCTTCGATTAAATATTTTTTCAGTTGTTATAAACTTTTGTTATCATCAATTTTTGAAATTTTAGTCACCTGAAAGATCTAAACTTGGTTTTACTTTAATTTGGCAATGAAAAAGGAAAGTGCGAACCATAATTTTATATTGTATATTAATTGAATGAATATTGCCGCTAGGTACCTAAATGTTTTTTTTTTAGAAAAGTAAGAATAAATATTGACTACGATTCATAGATCGATATTGTACGACACTTCCACATCATGCCAAGAAAATAGGATGAAGATTTCCGAAAGAGTTGGAACAATATCAAACAAATTTCAATAAAGTAACTTCAAATAAATATGGAAGTTAACTTCTCTTATAAAAATAATAAATAATCTCAAAATTTTATAAAGATACTTCCAAAAATAAAGAAGTTACGGCAGTTTGAGCGGGCAAGCTTTTTTCACTTTGTAAGCGATATCTTCGATAATCGAAACTTTAAACGCGTTTTTCTCGGAATGACGTTTTTCCAACTGCGGACACTTATTCTCCGGATTGGCCGAACCGATTTAAGGAGGCTTTTAGGTTACAAATTTACAAAAAATTTAAATATTTTTTTTTCATTGATTTTAGTTCTAAATACAATCAAAAATACGATGTTAAAGGTTTTAGAGCGATATAAAAAAATTAAACTAGTTTTTAAGGGCGTAAGGCGAAACGCGGCGAAAACGCATTTTTCAAAAGAAAAAAAGCGTATAATGCAACAAAAAAGCAACAAAAAAACGGTTGAACGTTCCACTAAAACTAAATAAGAAAGTGAACCGAAAAAAGCATATACTGAAAAATCATCGAAAGTAACTATTAAATTAATGAAAAATTTGTCGACTTATTATGGTTTGCCAATAAGACGCAATTCCGATTCCAAGGAAAAAATGCGAAAAAGAATATGAGCAGCGTTTTACCACAAAATTTCTACCGATGAAAATCCACAGCACACTTATTGTCCAGCTGGTGCTGGCTCTTGGTGCAATTATAGTAAAGCTGAGGCGGCTGGTGAATTAATAAACTATAAACATGCTCCACCTCTTGATCCAGAAGCACAGGAAATCCTTAAACTCTTCTAAGAAGCCTTCACATCAGACGATTTGTTGGAAAGATGTTTGGGAAATGACACCCAAAACAATAACGAAACTTTAAATAATTGTGTTTGGAATTTCATCCCTAAGCACACTTTTGCTGGCATGATCATTATGGAAATTGGTGCTCACACTGCTTCTTGCATTTTTAATGAAGGATTTGCAAGTGTATTAAAAATAATGCAACTGATGGGCATTGCAATAGGAATTTCGGCCTCTAGACAAACTGCGGAAATCGATCGCACTCGCGTAAAACAATCGAATTGTCGCATCACTGAGGCCTCCAAAAACGCTAGAACAGCTAAGAGAGACGAAAAATTGAACCTTCAGGAGAAGTACGAGGAAGAGAAAGGACTAATGTATGGCGCAGGTATAGCAGAATAGAGGTACGTAGCATTCAATTTGAAAAATTACTTGAAAAAACTTTAAATGTTAATTTATCGGAATCGCGTTTTTTGAGTTGGCGGACATGATTATAAAAAAAACTATTTTGCCGATCATACTGAATTTTTAATATATTGTTAGTGACATGTCTGGCTATCGCATGAACTAGGACCATGTTAATCGCATATAAATTTTCCGATTCCCAGCTGATTTTCTAACCTCAAAACCAGATTTTTTTTCAAATGGTCGGCATTTTGTTATTTTTCGGCAGAAAAAATTTATCCTAGTTCACGCGATAGCCATTTGAACAAGGATTATGTTTTAATTTAATTTTTTTCTCTCAGATGTTCCAGACTCGAGAAATCACGTCCGCCATCAATTTTGGACTTTTTTTAAAAAATTCGTAAAATCTAAATAAGTTTCAAAAACTCTCAAATACTATTACTGTATACTTTAAATGTTATTAAATATTTGTGTGAAATTTCAGAACGATATCTATTTTCCTTCTATGGAAAAAAAATCATCGAAAAAATCGTAACCTAAAAGTCCCCTTAAGTCAAATTTGGTGTGCTACCTTATTCAAGTATCTTGTGTGGTAATCTACTAAAATATAAGCCAAAAATCAATCCCAAAAAATTTTGCAAACGAAAAAGTGAAAAATAGCGATTTTTCGAAAAGAAAATTTCAAACAATCGCTTTCTTTTTTTGATCATTTTTTCAAAATATTGTGTTTTTTTTTTATTTTTTTTTTTTTGTAATCTTACATTACCCATGGTTATGTGATGATGGTAGGTAATTGCTGTTAAAAAAGAGTGATCCAGCTTTTATGATCGCAGCTGCATATTCACGGCTAAGACATTTGCAAAATGTTTATAAGTACTTATAAGTACCATTGAAAAGATGGAAAATTAGATGGAAAACTAGATGGGATCACCATACGTATGTGATCATTTGTCTCATACTATTGGCTTAGGCACTTCTGAAAACTATCCGAAACCCATTCAGAATCAATCATTCGTATTGTTGATTGGCATCAAAGACATACCTTCTACGTAATTCGATTCTGAGAAACCTCGAAAAACAATTAACAATGAATGCAACACCGCTCATTAGTTGGATAGCCACGTTTATAGCTAAGACTTTAAACAAAAGAAGTGATTGTATCACTAAACATCCAAGAGTGTTCTTCTTTAAAAGTTTCCAATCCCGGAAGTAATGATGGTGATTGAACTTCTATCGTCCATTGAACATTTTGTTTCGATTTGAAATTCATTCCACGTATCGTATGAATGGAACTGAAATGATTTTCATCATTCATGTGCTGTGCGCAAGCTTAATGCCATCAACTTTTTTCTATTTTATTTCTATCAGCAAACCTGGATAGATTCTTTGGTGTTTATGGTTCAAACGATCACCCGACGATCATTGCGTACTGTACCTACTGATTGCGAAAGAAGTGAATTTCAATTGTTAGTGCGCGAATTGAGATTCTATGAGTGAACAAAAAACGTAATCAATGAATTCGATTTCCCAGTTTTTTTTCTTGGATTGTTTTTTTTTATAAAAGAGACCACTAAAATTGTGAATGGAGAATCTAATACTATTTTGGTCAATGGAATAAATGAAATGATGGCTAAAATATTCTTTTGCTGTTATCATCTTCCACGAAAATCTTAGAGTGTAAATTGTGCATATGAAGTGGAATTTAAAATCTGGTTTTTACTTTCATAATGTTTTGCAGAATCGTATTTCATGCAAGGGAGACTGACACATTCAATCATTGAAAAGCTTCCAAATAGATTTGGAAAATTGAATAAAACCATAGAGGTCTAACAATTTCATAAAATACTTCGTAGCAGCAATTGCTTAAATGTAATAGAACGTATTGAACTATTGTTAATTTGAAGTTGATGAATAATATATTGAGTTTATTACGAACACTTCTTCTTTTTAATCCTTTGTAAATGAAACACTGAAACTTTATTTCTATTCTTCATCTAAGGAAGGAATATCTTTTTATTTCCGAAACCAAAAGTAGACTCACTCAAATTACATTTTCAACTAACTTCTTTTCACATCTTAGATACATATAAGCTATGATGTACATAAGACCCTTTTCTGCAGGCCATGGTCATAAAACATCTGTTCCGCATCTGTGCGAGCAAATTGTAAAATTACATTACTGTTCAAGCATAGCTAAGAACATTTCGGAGATTAGGCTTTGACTCAGGTAAACGTATGAAAACTCAACATAATATGCACTTTGGAATATACCGAGTTAAAAAAAAATTTCATACGAAGAATGATCACACCGACAGATATTTTTCCCTGGAGTCATTCAACTATGTTGTTTAGTTAATATGAAGTAATTTTTTCGAAAACCAAATTGTTTTTTCGGTATCGAACCCCTATCCACAATGAATGATTCAAATTCTAACTACAATTATTTCCTGTTAAATGTTACTCAGGCTAGGAATTATCTACATGTACAGTTGCGGACATGTAATTAGAAACACTTGAAGCTTACTAAGATAAATTCAATTGGACGATGAATCCTTCGACATAATTAATTCGCCTTAGGTTTGTTTTTTACCTGATTCAGTGACAATTGACCGATACTACCTCTACAAGGACCACGTAATAAGAAAGATCTGGTAAACTCAAGACTTGAAGTGGAAACGTACCTAATTAGAAACAGTTCAGTTTGACAAAGCCAGATGCATCCGCCGCTGCAATTTGAACGTGATTTTCAAAGTTTTAAAAATAATTTTTAATTTCAATGATAATGGGAAAGGCTAAGAGTAGCAATTCTTTATTTCGACATAAGATTTTAGACTTGAGAGAGTTAGGCTTGCCATATCGATAAGTTGCCAGCAGCCTGAAATGGTTTACTGGTAGCACTGAAACACGTGGAGAGCCGTAGAGCTGTCCAAGATATTCCCCGGTCAAAAAGAGCTCGAAAGACAACGCATAGTATAGATAGACAAATTAGGCAAGTAAAATGGTCCAGATTTTGACGTCAACGTGCATTTTGGGCTGGCAGATTGATTTTCATAGAATGTTTGGCCAATTCTATAGTTAGTTTAAGTTCAGCTTTCTGGGGTCACAGCTCCAATCGTCTAGGCTCCATATTGAAACCAAAAAAAGTGGGACACCTCCATGTCTCAAAAACCAGGAAGTAACAGCAACTAATCGAGAGGAAAGAATGGATTTTGCACGGAAACATTTTTTTTAAAGCAACGAAACAAATATATCAAATATATCATGGTAGAAGATATGTAAGACAACCAAGAAGGAATTCGACCCTCGCTACAC
This sequence comes from Oxycera nigricornis, assembly GCA_963942545.1. NCBI lineage: Eukaryota > Metazoa > Arthropoda > Insecta > Diptera > Stratiomyidae > Oxycera > Oxycera nigricornis. Next base: position 37,255,802 of record OZ012663.1, on the reverse strand, counting down.
TTTAACTGTTTTTAATCACAGCGGTGACTCCATCAATTTTCGGGGATGTTTTTCGTGGTATTGGACTAATACACCGTATAAAAAGAATATTGACCAAGGAAAAGTACTCCGACATCTGAGAAAACACCATGTTGGCATAGACTGAGGAGAATCTTCCTATTATATGGAAGTTACAGCATGACAACGACCCCAAAAATACGACACGACACAAATGGAAGTTTCTAGAGGACAACAGCGTCGCCGTTTTAGGCTCAGGCTCCACGTCCGATTCCAAATCGGTTTCGGTTTGTTTGTTTTTCAGAATGAACGTCATAGGCTGAGGCTCCACGTACGATTCCAAATCGGTTTCGGTTTGTTTATTTTTACGAATGAACGTCATAGCGGCGCGACCTTTTCTTATTTTGCAAGTTATCTATATGAGAACCGGGCGACTCTGTGTCCACGTCCGATTCGATCAAAAACGCCGGTTTTACGACCCGTCTGGTTTATAATGACCCGGGTCGACGTTCCGATTCATAATCAGAACGAAGGCGCTTCCTTCTCGCTCATTTACACGCTTTCGCCATAAGATCGGATGGCACCCGGCTCCACGGCCGGTTTTCTGAAACCGATTTTCTGTATGCGCATGCGTTGTGATCATTCGTTAAAAGGCAGTGAACGGAGAAGGCCATGGAGCAGGTGATAACGGCAGTTGGAAATAATCCGGTAATATGGAGTATTGCGGAGAAAGATTACCACAACAGGGAACTTTATGATGTGGCGTGGGAGAATGTTTGCCGAGAAGTGTGCTCTAGTGCCAGAATTCATCCATTTTAGGATTTTAGCACTGACACCATCAACAACGCAAGACAGATGTTTTCAGGATGAGCAACGACACGAGAATGAACACTAAACAAACAATCTGATTCAAGAGCCTCGCACGTTCTTATTTCAGATTAGGAATCGGACGTGGAGCCTTGACGCCCGTCGTTCTTATTGTTTACGCATTCCAAATAATAATCGGTTTGGAATCGGACGTGGAGCCCGGGCCTTAGACTGATCCTCAACGAGTCCTGACTTAAACCCAATCGAGCACTTGCAGGGAGACATAAAACAAACCATTGCAGTAAGAAATTTCACAAACATGGACCAATTGTTCAAAGCGATGAAACAAGCATGGGCATCGATACATGTGGAGGGATGCAGGAGACTTGTAACGACAATACCGGATAGCTTCCAAGCGGTTGTGAAGCAGATGGGTTTCCCGACCCTTTACTGATGTGTTTTTGTAAGTTATTGTTTTATTTGGTAAAATATTTGCTTAAATGAATTTTAAAATAATTATTATGTGTTTCTAATTTCGTGTCCGTTTGAAATTTTGAGATTTCCAAGGCTTTATTGTTATTTCTTCGTTTAACAGGCAACAGCGCCTAACGCTTTATCTCCCTCAATTGCCGATTAATCAGGTAAAAACTACCATAAGAGGAATGACTTATATCGAAGGATTCATTGACAATTTGGGTTTTTGTTATTAAGCTATCCATCATACCGATGTAGATCGTCTGGGAAGTACTAAGTAAATGAACAAGCATTCAGGAAATACATTGCACATGGACAGTGCAAGCAATGAGTGATGGAGTGAGAGGTTTTTTGGAGGAGGCGGAGGTGGTTTTAGTCGGTAAAAATCCGACATTCCGAGAAGCAGGAGCAAATCGGTATCTTTTGAAGATTTCAACCTCTCAACGATGAAAAAAGCTACAAGTGTTTCTTATTATATGTCCACAGCTGCATATTACTTTTGCGAGTTTCCATGGTATCTATAGGATGTTTTTTAGAAGTATAGAACTTCTGGTAGGGATATCTATCGTTGTAGCTGTCAAAGTTTGCTACCATTTTGACATCATGTTTAATTTACTTTGGCAAATTACCATGCACAGACTTACACCCGCACAACGTCTCGAAATAGTGGGAATTTATTTCCGAAATTCACTTTCTGTGCGCCAAACTTATAAAACACTTTGCTCAATTTATGGTGCTCATAATCGTCCATATGAGCAGCTCATACGCAAAACGATAAAACGATTTATGTCCACGTATATGTATGGACAATGTTCATTAAACACGAGCTCGTACAGTGTGTATCGAAGCAGCTGTCGCTGCTGTAGAGGGTAGTGCATGGGTGTCCAATAGTGTTGGTTAGCCAAGCGATTTTTAATTAGCCCAGCTAGCTGGCTAAATCAATTTATTTAGCTGGCTAAATAACGGCTAAATGGCTAAATGGCTGGCTAAAAAGACTTGATACAAATAAAGGCAGTCAATTGTTTTCATTCTTTCCAAGCAAAGTATAAAAAACTAGTTAAATCTATTTTCGTCCATATTTACATTCAAAAACATAAGTTTTTGAACTTTACTAGTAGAAAGACGAGTGCGCCGATCATTTAAAATTAATCCCGCTTTTGAAAACATTCGTTCACATGGCACTGATGAAGCAACAACATTACAATATTTTTTGTAAATTTTAGCCACGTTAGCATAAACCTGTCTATGAGCCTGCCACCAATTAGACGGATCACTTTTTCTTGGTAATATTTCATCTTGAAGATACATATCGACTTCTTTCATAGCCTTTGATAAAGGAGTGCCAACTTGGAGCTTAGTCCCAATTATCTCATCAAGAATATTCCAAGGTGAGTACTTGTCATAAGGTGTTGTTGAAACATCTGTTGACTCTATAGAATTTACGTTTGACTGTTTAGAACCGGAAGTAAGAGTAATGTGTTCCATGACTAAGGAAATTAGTTTTTCCTTTGCAGTCAAACCTGCATTTTTATTTCCAAAGCCATTTAACTTAAATCTCGGGTCTAGCAGCAAACAAATTCCGAAATGTTCGTTGGTTTCCAGCTCCGAAAATCTATTTTCCAAGCCGTTTTTTAACGCCAAACTGATGTCATTAACAACGCCGCTGCAAATGGTATCTTCAAGGAGAAGTTTTAGTGACTCCTTAAGGCAACGAGTCAAAATAATGACTGAACTAGCAGTTATGTAATTTTCTCCGCTAATCGCAGCTGTGATTTGTTCAAAAGGCTTCAATACAATGCATAATGATTGGAAGTTGAGCCACTCTTCCTGTGAAATGATCGGTAATTCTTTGTTATTTATTAAAGCCAAAGTCGTTCGTAAAGAATCTTCTAGTTCGGTGAATCTTTCTAGCATGTAATACATAGAATTCCATCTAGTTGGGATGTCTTGAATTAGTTTCTTGGGTGTCTTTCCTTCACTCATTTGATATTTCATCAGTTTTTCGGTAGCTACAGTATTTTTACGAAAGTATTTAACAATTCTTCTAACCTTTTGTAAACTTTCATCTGCTAAAATAAGTGCTTTCGTTACAACTAGGTTGAGCGTGTGAGCATAACATCCAAAATGGTTCCACCCCAATTCATCTATAATCGCCTTTTTCATATTAGCAGCGTTATCTGTCACGGCCATGTTTACTTTGGGCAAAACATCCCATTGTAAACATATCCTTCGCACCTCATTTGCAATGTTAACGCCAGTATGACTTCCAAATATTTGGCTGCACTCTAGTAATATGGACTTAAGCTTGAATTCACTAGAAATATAATGCCCTGTAACAGCTATATAGCTTTCTGTTGTACTAGACGTCCAAATGTCGGTAGTAATACATAAAGTGTCAACATTAGCAAGCTGAGCTGAAACCAATGTACGAGTATTTATATATAGTTCTGGTAATAAATTGTTCGTTATTGTTTGGCGAGATGGTAATTTGTAACCTGGTATCCATCTGGCAAATTTGCAAAATGCTCTCTCTTCAACCAACCGAAACGGGTGAAAGCTATCAATAAATAAATCCATGAGATCATTATCAATTTGCTTCTTATGTTCACTACTTATTTTCTTAGGTATGTAGGAATCGAGTATGCGTTGTTTTTTTACTGGAGGCTGTGTCAGAGTAGCATCAACTTGCATTGGAGCATTTTGAGAAGATTCTGGTAAAGAAGTATTTGCGCTGGGACAAAGCGCTGCGTTATCAGACAACTGAAGCTCAGCAAATTCAGTCAAATGTTTAAATTTCATGTGACTCCTTAAATTACCCGTTGAACTTTTGTAGCTCATGAAATTTTTACAAATTTTACAACGGGACTTCTTCAATTTATCATCTTTCTCAAAAAAATTCCAAATACTTGATTTTGACATATTATTGAAAATTTCTAATCTTCTCAGATAGTTATTTTTTTTTAAAACAAGAAAGGGCACTTATCTTATAATTCCTTCTATATTGAAATTTAATTCGCCTTCGTATGTAACACTTTGCACAATTTTCGCGAGGAAATAAAACCACTGGCACCTATTCGCTTTGAACAGCAAACACCTTCTCCCAATTAAAATTTATTCTCTTCTCACGTTCTCCATGCAACTCGATTTGAGTGTATGCGTGTTTTCCATAAACAGAAATTTCCTTAGATTAGCCGCCAACATAAGCAACTACATTTATGTAGCATTTCACGACCAACGGCGATCGCTAAGAAATGCGACCGACGGGCTAACATCCAACGATTTGCCTTACCAGCTAATTCGACGCACAGCTAAATGGCTAAACGATCAGTTTCGGCTGGTTATGGCTATATTTCGCGATCAGCCACCAGCCGACCAGCGACAGCGTTGGCTGATTTAGCCATTTGGCTGATTTAGCCATTTAGCTGATTTAGCCGTTTGGCTGATTTAGCTGATTTAGCCGTTCGGCTGATTTACCCATTTGGCTAAGGGCATATCAAAATCTCTAGAAAGCTAAGCTATGCTGTTTGGGAATTTGTGAAAATTTGCGTTATATGCCTATTGAACATATCAGTTTTCAGATGAATCGAAGAAAACAAATCTGTAATGACCAATAGGAGAGAAAATTATTCAATATCAAATTCAGGAAAAATGTAATTGTTCCTTTAGCTATTTAGCCAATATTTTAAAATGCATATAACCAACTAGCGGCTGACAATCATTTAGCCGCTAGATGGTTGGCTAAGTTATTTAGCTTACAACACTAGTGTCCAACCAGTCGATCGCGATCGACCGGTCGATCGCAAGCCAATATTTAGTCGATCGCGAAAACCATCATGAATTTTAATATAATAGTAAAATGAAAATGTAAAATAAAATTCTAATATAAGAGTAAAATGGACCCCGAAAGTCGAACCAGATGGCTGGAATTAACGAATAGCGAAAATAAAGGAGACTGCCGTCGCATATTGCTTCAGAACGGTTGTCAGGATTGCTAATTTTGCAAGCATCTCGAAAATGCACCTCTTTGAACATTAAACGGCAGCTTTATCGTAATAGCACCACTCAAATATTACAATAACAAAGCAATTTTAAGTAATGCTGGGTATTGATGGGAATATAGCAGCTGTGCCCATTGTTTTGCATGAGTTTGCCGCATTCCAAGAATTTTTATCTATATACATATCTATTGTTTGATTGGCCGTACGATTTCATGTTAAAATTGCTAATCCATAACGCGTGTTCAAATGCTTTAAATAACGATAGATTTTAGAAAAGAGCATCATTTCGTTTCACGGTTTTGCTCTTTACACACCTCAAAATCTCTGCCATGTCTCTGTTGCGAATCTGCAGTGAATCTGTTGTGGACAAAGTTTAATTTTTCGTTTCATCAAAAATCAAATAAATCCATCATTGTTTAAAAAAACATTTTGATATTAAAAATGAGTGCTGTGAATAAATCAAAATTGTATCATTTTAATAATGATTGGGAAGAGGAAATTTTTTTCACAATGAATAATAACAAGTGTTTGTGCCTAATATGCAATGTGATAGTTTCTCTACCAAAAAGAGGAAATCTAAATCGACATTATAGTACTGTGTATGAACATTACAATCGTGATTATCCTTTTAAATTCAAAAATACGGAAGGAACGCGTACAAAAATTGAAGATTACACTCCACTCCCAACAATCATTTTTTTCAAAAGTTTGCGACAAATCCACATCCGCAACAGTGGCCTCTTTACGTTTGAGTCATATATTGGCGAAACACAAGAAACCCTTTATAATTTTTAAAGAAGCGTTCTTAGCAGCTGGTGATTCATTATTTGAGAATTTCAAGAACAAAGATGAAATTATGAAGGCAATTCAGAGTATGCAATTATCAAGAAACTCTGTGGTGAGGCATTTGAGTTGTTAGCAAAAGATATGCGTTTACAGCTAAAAAATAACTTCGAAGCCTGCACTCACTTTTCACTTCAATTCGACGAATCGCTTGATGTATGTGACACGGCGCAATTGAATATATTTGCACGTTTGACTTTTCCCGATTGCAGTACGAAGGAAGAACAAGTAAAGATAATTTCAATTTAAGGAACATGCAAAGGGAAAGATATATATAACAGTTTTAAAGCCTTCCATCAGAAAAATTACCACTACGAAAACTCGTTTCTATTACGACAGACGGTGCACCATCCATGGTTGGCAGTGAAAATGGTTTTATTGCACTCTGCAGGAAAGATGAAAATTTCCCCAAGTTTTTATCATATCATTGCATTATTGTTATTATTAAATGAACAATGTCAAATATCTTATTAAATATTTTTGTATTATTTTCAATTTTTAACTTCCCAGTTCCCTATGGGAAGTTATTGTAATGGGGTCGATTTTGCGAATCCCAAATTTTGACATATCTCCACGTTTTAAGGTCTCTAGAATCCAAATCCATCGTTTTTAGAGAGATGTCTTTGAGTGTGTATGTACGTATGTGTATATGTACGTGTGTGTATGTGCGTATGTACGTATGTGCGTATGTACATATGTACGGATGTACGTATGTGCGTTCAGAATTATTTTTCGTCTCGATTATCTCGAGAACCAAAAATCGGATTGACGTGGGACTGGTTTTAAACGACGCGTAATTACGTAACATAGAACTGAATGACTTTTCAGCAAAATCGGTTAAGCCGTTTTTTATTTAGGATGAAAAAACTGAAAAAACCACTAAAAATTGCTTATTTTTAAACTGTTGATACGCACTATTAATTCGTGCAGATACCAAATACCTTCATAGTAATGTTATTATTGTGCGTTTTAGCAAAATTGTGATCAAATTTGTAAAAAATGTTATTTCAAAAAATAAAGATTAATTTATGAAATTCCAAACTTATATTATCAGGTTTGGGTGAATGTGAGTAGAGACGCTAATGCAGTTAATAATTGGATATTGTTATAAATAATTTAATATTGTTAATAACAATCAAATAATATTAGTTATAATTTGTATATTGTATATATAAAGTCAATTATAATTATTCAGTAACGATCGAACATTCTTAATAACGAATGATTATTGTAAATAATAATTAAATACCCTCAATAATAGTTGTGGATTCCGAGGCCGAAATGAAGAACGAGGTTGAGGACGAAGTGGAGGACAAGAAGGATAACGAGGACGAAGAGGACGAGGTTGCCGAGGCTTTGGTAGAGGATGACCGGGTGGTGGAGACGTCTTCCTCTACCAAAGCTTTTATGGTTGGATAAAAAATTGATAAAAATAATAAAAGTAATTATATTAATTTAGAATAATAATGTTTAATAATAGAAATTATTAATAATAGTAATAAATAATAAAAGCAAATTATAGCTTTTTATTCACCCCACTGGGAAGTTAGTCGTGTGGGCCTCACGGATCGCACTTAGATCACTTTTTGTATAATTTTGTAATTAAGTAAAAATGTAATGTAAAAATGTAATATAAAAATGTAATATAAAAATGTAATGTAAATATGTAATGTAAAAATTTAATGTAAAAATTGTAAACATGTATGTAAACATGTGATGTAAAAATATAATGTAAATAAAAATGTAAGTTGAATAATTTTTATTTTTGTTTGTTTCATAAAACATTAAATAAAATGTTAAAAAGACATAAATAATAATATTGGATCATTTTCAGGGTATTTCAAAATAATTGAAATACCCTATTAAAATCGATTTGGTGTCTGTCCGTCTGTCTGCCTGTCTTGGATTGGTTTGCAAAAAATCACTAATATGCGCGTATATGAGTCGATGAACAACAAATATGTTTCCCACAAAATAGTTGCATAGAAATGCATGCTTTGAAGGGCATGATTTCTGGAAGATTTGGTGGTTTTTGAACAACTAGATAGCTTGCAATACCTTCTAAAGCCGGAGCACTCGTTTGCATACTCCTACTTGTTATTATACATATAACGATATTCCGCCTTCAAAGTGTACAGTTAAACTTTTAGGAATTATATAAAATACCAATTAAATTGTCTATAAGAATCTTATTAGAAGTCGATCCCAAGGAAATTTAAAACATAAAAGTAGCTCCCAGTGATCAAAAGGTTGGACACCCTTGGGGTAGTGCATCTAAATTTCTCTGCCCGTCCACTAAATGGAAAATTTTGAGGAAAGATGTTGAACTAAAGCCCTTTAAGATCAAAGTAGTGCAGCAATTGAAGACATTGGACCATCTTTTGTGTCGTACGTTTGGTGAATGGGGTGAGAATGATTGTTACCGCCAAATCATTTTCTGAGAACAATCTCATTTCTGTCTTAATGGGTATGAACCCATAAGCAAAATTGCTGTTTTTGTTGTGAGGATAGTCCTCAAAAGACTTTGTTTGGTGCGGTTGCATGCCGGCGGCATAATTGGTCCTTTCTTTTTAAATCTGAAGAAGGAACCAACGTTACCGTAAAAGGGCGTACAGACGACCAACCTGGTTGTCAACTAAGTCGTCAACTTGCCATGTTGGTATCAATGTTGAACGTCTGTAGGCATGTTGACGGTTGAAGTTCATGTTGAAGTTGAGGTTGAAGTAAAATCAAATGTTTGTGATTTTTGTGGGAGGGGTTTAATGTTGACAAACATGTTTTGCCGTCTATGGCCATGTTGACAGACATCAACGTCAACATCATTTCGAGTCAAGAATTTGTCGAGTGCACATCGTTAAGTTTCAATAGCGAAACTGTGCAAATCGATCAATTTTTGTGAAGAAAATCCCTTCTTCACATAGTTCATCAATAATAAAATATGAGAAAAATATTTCATCACTCATTTTGAACAAGGCATATGAAAATTATCTACCGTACATAGTCTGAGCAGACGTCCTCTCACCATGAAATTTTCGACAAAGTGATGTTGGCATTCAAGTTGACGATTCGGTTGTTCAGTCTGTAGTCTCAACCTCAACCAGGTTGACGACTTAGTTGACAACCAGGTTGGTCGTCTGTATGCCGTTTTAATGGCGATCGTTATCGACAAATGATTCACAGTTTTTTTTTGATTTCGAACATCAACGCTAATCGTATGAAGGACAAATGGTTCCAACAGGATGAAGCAACGTGACGTAAAGCTCGTGAAACCATTATTGCATCGGTACCGAACCTTTGGTGAACGAATCATCTCGATGATCATGTAATTTGACTCCATGCAACTACTTTTTGTGAGAATAAGTGAGGTCACTTGGCCATGCCGATAACCCAACATTTATTGATGAATTGAACGAGTTATTGGTGCAATAAGACCGGCTTTGCTGAAAAAATACGTACAAAATTTTACTGCCCAGATGACTTTCCTAAGACGCAGTTGCGGTAGTCATATGTCAGAAATTATTTTCAAACACTAAATTCTATAAAATTTGGAAGACAATAAAGTCATAAATTGGCAATTTCAGTTATTCATCTGCGTTAAATTTGGTTAAAAACAACACCTAATGGCTTTACGGCAATGTTTTATTGCCATTGTAAATCTACGTTAGGGATTTCAGAATCAAACACATCTAGTGGATGTTTTAGATTTTAGCTTCAAATTATACCCATGAGGCGATATTTTCGCCCTCACAATTTTAGTTTTCGATGATCAATGCACGCATCTTTATACAATCGTGTGAAAGATAAGAGAAATTTATTGGGAGAAATCTAATCCAAAATTACAAACGATGAAAATCTACAGGGTGCGTTCTATAAGTAATGCGACTAGCTCCAGAGCAAAAGCCATTTCAATAATTTATCTGTGTTTTATTCGTTTGAAAAGCCTGTATAGTGAAGTAGGATATGCCTTTCAATGTAGGGCGTTTCGATCGAATTTCCAATTACCGATTTCTATTTTTTACTATCGCTTAGCATCGATACCAAACGATTTTAATTCTTCGCTTCGATCAGATATAAAGAAGCTCCCACTCGAAAACAACCTCACTGAACTGGGATGCATGTTCTCCCATTAAAAACTGCGAAAAGCAACATGTCCTTCATGGCAATGTACATATGTAACGAAAGTAGCTCGCACTAAAATTATTGAGAGCACTTTCTAAATTTAATCTACGACGAGATGTTTGCATGTTTTTCTCGATTCACCGCCCATTTTATTTCTCAATGACAATAAAACTTGGCTTGGGGGATGTCTGTCGACAGTTCGCTCGATATTTTCTTACACCTGTGACGTCACGACAACAATCTGATTTGTTTAAGATACAATTTTGTATTCAGAGTCTTTCTATTCATCATTTGAGAGTGTTTTGCTGGCGCAACCGCCGCCACAGTTGCCGCGAATGAATGAAATATCCCAAGAATAAAAATTTTAAAATTAGAATTTCAGTTTAAGAATGAAAATGCTAGCCTCTAGCCTGTCTAGTTCTGTTTCAAAGGTGTGCGTTTGTTTGTTTGGCTGGTTGGTTGGTTAGATGTTTTCGGCGCAGTAATTTGAGCAACGCTATTTCGATGTAACAACATTTGAAGTGTTTACATTAGAAATTTTAGAATACATACATACGAGCAAATTCAAGGAGCGATTCCGTTAAAATTAGCAAACGTTTTCTAATTTTCGAGAATTAATTTAAATTCGCTTGTTTCTAAAATTGCTGGCAGTGAAGCCTTGAGATTTGTATTTGCGAAATATTTTCTCGGAAATCTGATTTTTAGGTGCGCTCACCATGCTTCGAACATTTTGAAAGTAATATGTTGATTGTAAGAATAATAAATATTGCTTTTCATATTAATTTGGATCGAGCGGAAGCTGGATTAAAGTTGATGTTTCAGGATTTTTAGGAATGTAAGTTTTTATTATATTTTGCAAGTATTAAAAAAATTGGCTTATGATGAGAAAATTGCAAATAATAATTTTTCTAACAGCTATTGAATTTTCAAAAAATTAGCTATATTTCAGCGATAATCAAACGTGATTAAAATTACTGGTTAACATATCGATTTCGTCCAACAACCGTTCTACTCACAAGTCTTACCAGCAAGACTACATATATCAAAATATTTGTTTTCTCACGTACTGAACCCCTTATTCCTGTGCGAAACAGCCGTTCATTACACAAAAGCCTTCCTCCTTTTTCAATGCATCAAGAGATTTCTCCAAACACACAATGAGGCAAAATTAACGCTGCCACGACAAACTAAGCCTCAAAAACCATTCATAAACCCAGAACGGAATAGAGCAGACTTGGAAATCAATTTAATCTTCTAATAAACACAAGATGCTGGCTGGCCTGGAAAAACATCCCTTTCCTCATGTGAACAGTTTAACAGCACGTATTTGTACGGCATGCTGTTGTTCCTTCCGGTTATGAAACCAAAGAGTCACAAAAAAATTTTAGTTCCGGTCTTGTCCCGGATCTCAGACCGGAAGAGAAACGCATTCATTGTCGACTTATGGTTCGTTCGGGGTACGAAATTAGATTAAAAGATATACAGGATCTTGTTCGGCTGCTTTTCATTAATAATAATCGCCCGCATTCTGAGCTACGTTACGCTATTCTTAAGATACACAACAGTTTCTGTGTGTGTGTGTGTGTTTCCAAGAGAATGGTTTTGTGTTTGATTTGACGATGGAATTGTCAATGCCTTTATAATGCAAGCTGCATATTTATCGGAGCATATAAAAGATACCCTATTTTCGAATGAATGAATTGTGGTACATAAGCATAGTAAATACGACGAGTCAGCGTTTGCTGGAAAATTATGAATGAAGTCAGCGTTGAGGGTAGGATATGCCGATTGTAGTTTTACCCTTGGTAAAAATAGAGGCGGGCGATTGAAATCAATTTTCTGCTAGTTGGTCTAATTGCTGTCTCAGAAGATTGGATTCATTCATTTCAATCTAGTGATTATAAGACAAACAGCTGAAGTAAAACATTATTAATCACATTTATTTATAGAGCAAGAGCTCGTGAACCTTTTGTATTCCAATATAGCAGTATAAGGGCTCGAAATTTGTATAGTGATAAGTCAAAAAGGACATTAAGTACGAAAATCAGCACCGCACATCATTTATTCTTACATCGTCGAAAGTGTAAAGCAACAAGAACTTGTCGCTGTGAGTTTAAGATTTTGATTTAGATAATCCATAAAATAGTATAAAAGAATTGGCAGGCGATTTTGATGAGCAAAATCACTTGCCAGGCAAGTCCCAAGTCAAATGATAGTTTAACACTTTTCAATGATAAACTCTTAAAACAGCTAATAGGCCCAGATGGGAAGACGCTATGAGTCTTTAAAAATGGGACTCTCATTTCTCTGGGATTGTGGATTCCACAAAATTGTTGTGCATTTTGACCAAATTACTTATAGAAATTATTGCTTAATTCTGTGGATCTCCTACACAATGAAAATTTGCAGCAAATCTTTCCAAAAACCAATTTAAAATACATTTTCTTTTCTACTTTCTTGAAAACATTCGAAGCGATTTCTTTCCCTCTTTCATTTTTTTTTTCATAAAAAAGCATTGTAAGCTGAACAGTCCAAGAAGCTTTTGATCCTTTTCAGCATTAATTCGAGCGAAAAAAAATTATTGAAGTCAGCCTCCACGTAACCGGCAACATTACTTTGATCCCGCGCAAATGCGATTCACGCTCGCATGATTTTCAAGCACGTCGAACATCTTCAAACAGAGGAAATGACATTCATATTCAAGTGGTAACCTTGCGGAAAAAGTCCTTAAAACCAACAACCGTGGAGCTCCGGGTGCATCTCTAATTAGCAACTGCAGGAAGGAATTGAAATTATGGCAGCAAATAAAAAAAAATGGGATGACACAAAAATAAGGGAAAAAGTCTGAGGCTGCTGACAACCACGAAGACCTTATCAACGAAGTCTTGTTCGAGAGCATTCTGTTTTTTTTTTGTCGACAGCATACAATGCAGAAAACACATTTATGAATGGGAAGCACTCAATGGAACCCCGACCAGTTTAGGGCCGAGGAATATGTGACGGGCATTGTACACTTCGTCCTCTTAAATGCGACATGCATACAACAGGACGTAAGCCAGACACGTTTCATGCTCTCGCCTGAGTTTCCTTCGTATATAAGACTGCATCCTGCCTGACTGCCTGCATGTCGGCATCTTACATGGAATGAGAAAAGGAAGAAGTCAAGCAAATATCGACAGTCGCCGTACGATAACAAAAATAATGTGTGCTGGATTTGATTCCTTGATACCAGTGGTGGAGAACCTGGGCATGTTTGTATGCGAGGAAGATGCTGATCCTGAGAAGAAAATTGGTGAAAATTCAGCACCATTTTTAAAGATATACGGAAAACAACTATCAATAGCCATACATTTTTATTCCGTTGAATTTTGAAAAGGATATTAACAACAACAATTATGCCAGCTTTTACAACAGGTATCAAAATCAGAATCAACCAAAACGAGCCATGTTCGCATATGAAAACAGTTTGTAAATTCAACACCGAAAATAAATCAGACAAGTCTCATCTACGTGTTTCAACCAAGACCATTTCGCCTCCGTCATTGGATGAATTCCCGAAAACAGAAATGTGAGGGTCTTGTCCAACATATGGGATCATTTATGAACTGTACCCCAGAATATGCGGGATTAGCTTGATTTCATTCAAAGAAACTCGGATGCGTCTATAGTGAATGGGGTTAAGGTCTTCAGGGCACGTTTTCAAGATTGTTTCACTTTTTTGTCCATCATCTTGGATTCTCTTAAAACGCTTCAGGAAAAAAAATTGCTGCTGATAGCCATGTCTCAAGTCGTTGATCGATGTGTTTACACTAAACATCGAAAAAATGTTTGATCCTGAATTTCATTTAAGCTATGTAACATAAATAAGATTGCACTATAAAGGATTTGATTAAGGGAATGAACTGATTTCAGTATTGTTAAAAGTTAATTTTGATCAACCTTTTGGGAAAACAATAAAATACAGAATTGTTGTCTCATTGCTTAGATTCTTTCGAACAATGATATTTCCGACATGAATTGTAGAAACATAGATTCATGACCAAATCTTACAACGTGTTTTTTGCATACACTTAAATTGATGTGGGTAGGCAACGAGCTCCAAATGTGATTGATGATCCTTTTTCTTGATTAACATTGGGTCAACATCAGACACCCTTTCGTGCTGAACATACACAGCGATTATCTGAAGAAATGCCATACGGCACGATCGCCCGCGTTTCCATTTCAAATTGGTCATCATTCATTCTTGTCGACCATGGTTTGTTGTCATGGTAGAATACAAAATGTGGATCCATGCAAATAAAAAGAATTTTTCTTGGTGTAGTAGAATTTATTTTTAGATTAGGGACCTTTCGCGATCCATCTACAAATTCGTTAAATTTTTTTGCTAGTAAAAGCTGTCTGAACGAAAATTTTAAAACGTTTCGAGGAGCTATGGATGCGGTTGGAACATTCATCGTATAGAATATCTAACGGATTCAGACGAAGTAAGCAATGAACAAGGTGTGGATTACCTCAAATATTTTGTTTGAAAGCTGGAAACGTTCTAGAATACATGATAGAGTCAATAAGTGTATAAGAACGAAATGATGGCCGAAAGACGCTTGCATTTGATTTCGTTTTTGGATATTTGAAGTCCAGGTGAAATTTACGAATTCTTTGCCAGCAAATATTTCCAGATTTTTAGTTTTTTTCAGACGTAACTAGTTGGTCCCAAAAATAGGACAGCGCAATTTTTCAACAGATTTTTTTTTAGGCCAAAATGACCAAATGCGTCGCTTTATAACACTATGCCATAGATGCATTCACCTATACAGGGTGTCCAGAAATTGCCGCACAGGCTCCTCACCACGTGATTTTTTGGACAATTTTAAGCAGTAAATAGTTTGAATTTTTTTTTCGATTTCTTAACCCTTTAGCTGTCACAGGCGTTTTAAAATTTTGAAAAAATGCCGTTCTTAAATTAGTAAAAACGCAATATCTTCACAGTTATGAAAGATACAACACTCAAACAAACAATAAAACGCAGAAAATGAATTTTTGCAACTATTTGAAGCTATTTTGTGAATATGAAGTGAGCATATTGGGAGCGACAGTTCTCGAAAGTCGAAGAAATGTTTTTTTCTGTACGCAAATTTTGATTTTTCCTTATTTTCCTTTAATTTTCACGTTCATAATGCAAAATCTTTTTTCAAAAATTAAATCTCTGTTGTGTTATTGTTAAAAAGTTAAGTTAAGTCATTTTACTCTAAACTATCAAACTTTCATTGCAAAAGGACTATGAATGCAAACTGTTTTTACCAAAAATTCGCGTCTAAAATAAAATTTGCGTTCTGAATTGAGGTACTCGGCTGTTCCCACACGAAAGTGCTTTCAATCCCAGTCTGTTGAATGAACAATAAAACAAATATGTATTTGAAATGTTTTATTAAAATTATTTCCAGCATATGTTCAAAGTGGCTTCCTCCCATTGTAAAACAAGACCTGCTTCTCTTTTTTAAGCTCCGTATCGAACGTGACAACATCTCGCTTGTTATTTGGGCGCTGGCATAGGTAATTTTCGAAGAAAGTTGTTCCAAGGTGTCAGGAGTCTCCTTGTAAACAATTTCTTTTAAATGTCCCCACAGAAAGTTATCTAACGGGTTTAAATCCGGAGATCTTGCAGGCCACCGCACGGGACCATAACGCCCTAGCCAGCGATCCTGGAATTCTTGATGCAGCAAAGTTGTAAACTCTCCGAAATTATATGGAGGTGCTCCATCATGGTGAAACCACATCTTCCTTCTCCTGAAAAGTGGTAGGTTCTCCAATAATGTTGGTAATACATTCTCCAAAAAATGTTTGTAGCCTTGGCCAGTTGAGCGGTCCGGGAGAATATATGGCCCTATAAGTTGATCTCCAATAATACCTGCCCGAACGTTAAGTCTCCATCGAACTTGGTGATGTCCTTCACGTACCATATACGGATTGGCTTCGCTCCACCAATGGGAGTTGTGGCAGTTGAATATTCCTTCTTGGGTGAAGAGGCATTCGTCTGTAAACAATATTTTTTCTTCAAAGTTCGGGCTTCGTAGAATTTTTTTCTGTAGACATTCATAAAAATCCACTCGCTTTGCGTAATCCTCTGTATGTAATTTTTGTACCTTTGAAAAGTGGTAAGGGTGCAAATTTAAACTACGCCAAATGATTTGCACTGTTGGCTTTCTAAGCCCTAATTCTCTTGCTATTCCCCTTGTGCTGCAAGTTGGGTCTTGCACAACGAAATTGAATACGGCTTCTTCGGCGGCAGATGCTCTTGAAGACCTAGGTCGGCCCACGTCCGATCGCGCACCTTGAGCAAGTCTCCCTGTTTCTCGTCCTCGAATTTTAAGCCTCCGGAAGACGTTGGCATCTGGATGTCGTCTGTTAGGGAATCGTCTTTTATACTCGAAGGATGCACGCTGACTATTTGTTTCACATGCTCCAAGCACAAAAATCATGTCGAAGTATTCATTGGCTGAGTACTCCATTTCTGATCGTTAGTAGCCAATCAATAAAAACTGTTAAATAATTCTACAAAAAGGTATTTTTCTCGTAAAATACTGCTTTCTGCTTGTTATCATCGTATGGCGACCAAGCGTTGCCCCATCCTAATTTATGGATGTGAATTTTCTAGCCCATAAGTGTTGACTGATTATATCCGAATGTAAATGCTTTCAAATCAATTAAAAACTAATTTTCAAAGGTTTTATGACTGCTTATAATCAGCTCAAGCACTAATTAATCACAAACACTGTTTACCAGAGTTGTCTGAGAAGGTTCTACCTGCTCAATTTTTGTTAGTAGGCATATTAGGCACTTTTTTGAATTTTTGTTCTAGAATTTGCAGGCGTGTAACTATTAGAAATTGGCAAATAAGGATAAAACAATGTTCTAACTTTTTAACCATAACACAACAGAGATTTAATTTTTGAAAAAATATTTTGCATTATGAACGTGAAAATTAAAGGAAAACAAGCCGTGAGGTGCAACCCATGAGGTCCACACGGTCAACTTCCCAGTAATATCTAAAAATATATTAAAAATATTAAACACAATAATAATTATGAAAATAATACTACTCCAAATAATAATAATGTACTTCTCGTAAAATTGATTACGTATGGATTTTGGTGCATTGGTTTGATTGATTATTCACGCGGATAAATCGGAGGGGGACAGGTTACATAGCAGTTTTTTCATTAAAGTTAAAACATGGTGCTGTGAAGATTATTGAAAATCTTCTCAAATTTTGCAAATATTAATAAACTTTGATTGACTGATTAAGGTATTATGATTCGAATGAACCCTTTTTACATGGTGACTTTGAATGATTTTTTATTTTTAATTTAATTTTTTTGTAATCATGAGAAAAGTTTTTGCTGGTTTCTCTACAAAAATTGATAAAATTTTATAAATTCTACAAACACTTATTATTACGATGTGCAAATCAGGTTAAAAATGATTTTTTTATGAAAAAAACACTACTTTTCAATTTTATATTATATATATTATATTTTATATTATATTTTTTATTTTATTTTGTTTAATAAATCAAAAAAAACGCTTTAACAATTTTTTTTTAAAATATAAGAACATAAAAATGTTAATACCCGTCGATTGACACTTTAATGATGGAAATATTATATTCAGTTCTCGAGATATAATGAATGACGTAAATGACCTTGAACGTTTAATGATTTTTTATTTTTTATTTAATTATTTTTGTAATCATGAAAAAAACTTTGGCTGGTTTTTTTACAAAAACTATTTGGAATATGTAAATTTTATAAACATTGATTACTTAGGTTTGAAAATCAGGTTGAAAATTTTGTGTTTTTTAAAAAAAAACCTAATTTTTTGTACTTTTTTTTAAAAAATTAAAAAACCGCTCCAAGATTTTTTTTAAAAATGTGATAAAATTACGCAAACGTTAATACGCGTCAATTGACACCTTGTTCAAAAAAAATCGTGCGTTTGGTTCGCGAGATATAGCGCATGACAGAAATGACCTTCAAACGGGCAAAACAGCAAACCCCCCCGACCGAAGTTTCCCAAAAACTAATCAGCTCTTAATATTGCAAAGACGCTTCGATTGACATCTCAAACAAGTCAATCGGACTTTGTTGACGTGAGTTATGCTCGTAGAAAGAAGTGTCTACGAACGTACAGACGTACGCACGTACGTACACACACACACACATACGTCTCCTTTTCTAAAAACACTTTATATATACTCTATAGACCTCAAAACGTAAAGAAATGTTCAAAATTTCAATTTCGATTTTCGAGGCGATTACAAGAACTTCCCATATACTGGGAAGTTTATAAGGAAAAATGCAAAATTTTTGTATAGAAAAACACATTTCTTCGACTTTCGAGAACTGTCGCTCCCAATATGCTCACTTCATATTCACAAAATAGCTTCAAATAGTTGCAAAAAACTACTTTCTGCGTTTTATTGTTTGTTTGAGTGTTGTATCTTTCATAACTGTGAAGATATTGCGTTTTTACTAATTTAAGAACGGCATTTTTTCTTCAAAATTTTAAAACGCCTGCGGCAGCTAAAGGGTTAAGAAATCGAAAAAAAAAATTCAAACTATTTTCTGCTTAAAATTGTCCAAAAAATCACGTGGTGAGGAGCCTGTGCGGCAATTTCTGGACACCCTGTATAGTCTATTTACATAGCCTCGGAACGACATAGCTTTGGCATTATTTGTGATTTTGGTCGTTATCGGGTTCATAAACACGTATTTCTCCATATATTTTCAAATCACTTCGGAAACGTAATTTGGACAAAATCACGGCTCAGAAACAGCTAGTAATCTATGTTGACATATACAATAGATCTCGCTAGCTGATATTTTTGAATTCACCACTCTGTTTGAAACAGCATACCTAGGAAATGCAATTCGTGGCTGCAGACGTTTTGACTTTATACATTTCTGGAAACGACATTCATAGGCATTCCGGCGATTAAATTTGTGATGAAATGTCTTAAAGTGGGTAAACAACTATTTTCGCGGGAAAAAAACGTAAAATTCTGAAGATCGGGGAAAATCAATTGGCGATAATAGGGATATCGAGATTCGAATACCCGGCGAGTTCGGACGGATTTTCACTCCTACTTCTGGCGGAAGGATTTTATGGGTGATCTGAAAGCCAAAGAAGTCAGAGATGCGTATGCGCATTTTCATCAAAGAGTTCAATTGAAAACTTTTTAAATTAAGAGAAAGTAGTTTCTACGTTGCATAAACAACCTTAAATCATAAATTTCTTTTTTGAAATCGTTTTGCGACAGCAATAGTTCGGTTCGCCAAGTTAAAAATCCTAAATGAAATCAACTCGACCCGATCTGATTCTTATAAAAGCTGCTGTAAATCGCATTTAAGAAATATTTTAAGAAAAACCAGAGTTTACTGGATTGGAAGTTGGTGTCCAACAGAGATGATGCAACTGGATCTTCTACTATGCACTGAACGAAAAGAAAATTCAAGATGGTGTTTGAATATAAATATTCAAGTTAGCAAAACTTGTCTCGCTTGGAATCGAACTGGGCTTTGTTCAATAAAAATTTCCAGCTGAATTCGTGTTCAGCAATCTCTACATCTAAGGGACGTGTGGTTCTGCCTAAGGATTTGGTATTTTTTGTGTGTCATAACACAGCAGTCTACATTGCATTCTTGGATTCATGCCTGTGGTTAGCCAGTAGAGATAACTTAAAATTATATAAAAATGATTCCCAAGCCATACTCCCGGCTTGGGAATCATTTTTATGCAATGGATTTGATGAATCTATGGTCTTTCAAACTATGTTAAAAACGGCTGTGAGAGTCTGTGTTATCCGAATAAATTTTTTTTCACTTGCCAAAATACGGTCATTCCTACCCAATGGAATACTGTCACGCCGGGAATGTTTCGTGAATGTGAAAACTAGATTGGACTGAAATAATATGCAGCGTACAGTGGATATCCAAAATTTGGAAATTCATCATATCGCTCCAACACGCCATCCGAGATTCGAATCAAATGGAACTGTGGCGTGATCGTCAGAGAAAAATCTCGCATCTACAAATGCACTAGATTAATGAATTTTGAATGTCAAATGCCATCCATCCTTGAATTTGTGAATTAATAAAGTATAAAGAGAACCCATGTTTGTGGAAGACCATGTACTCGGAATACCAGGAAAAAATGTGGTCTAAGTGCGACCCTTGAGGCCCACACGGGTGAATAAAAAGCTATAATTTGGTTTTATTATCAATTACCTTTCTTAATAATTACTATTATTAAACATTATTATTCTAAATTAATATAATTACTTTTATTATTTTTATCAATTTTTTATCTAACCATAAAAGCTTTGGTAGAGGAAGACGTCTCCACCACCTGGTCATCCTCTACCAAAGCCTCAGCAACCTTGTCCTCTTCGTCCTCATCATCCTTCTTGTCCTCCATCTCGGCCTCGGAACCCACAACTATTATTGAGGGTATTTAATTGTTGTTTAAAATAATCATTCGTTATTAAGGATTTTTGACCGTTACTGAATAATTATAATTGACTTTATATATACAATATCAAATTATAACTAATATTATTTGATTGTTATTAACAATATTAAATTATTTATAACAATATCCAAATATCACCCAAACCTGATAATATAAGTTTGGAATTTTATAAATTAATCTTTATTTTTTTTGAAATAACATTTTTTTACAAATTTGATCACAATTTTTCTAAAACGCACAATAACAACAACATTACTATGAAGGTATTTGGTATCTGCATGAATTAATAGTGCGTATCAACAGTTTAAAAATAAGCAAATTTTGGTCGTTTTTTCAGTTTTTTCATCCTAAATAAAAAACGGCTGAACCGATTTTGCTGAAAAGTCATTCAGTTTTAAGTTACGTAACAACGCGTCACGTCCCACGTAAATCCGATCTTTGGTTCTCGAGATAATCGAGACGAAAAATTATTCCGAACGCACATACGTACATACGCACATACGTATATACACACTCACATACATCTCTCTAAAAACGATGGATTTGGATTCTAGAGACCTTAAAACGTGGAGATATGTCAAAATTTGGAATTCGCAAAATCTACCCCATTACAATAACTTCCCATAGGGAACTAGGAAGTTAAAAATACAAAAAGAGTGAGGCGTATTAATATTATACTTTATAAATTTCAAAAAATCGATTTTTTTGCATTTTTCGACTCCTTATAACATCAAATTGGTCCAGAGATAGAAGATTAACCGATGGTAAATGCTTGAAATCGACTTAAAAAAAAATAAAAACATTTATAAACCAAATGGAAAACAAACTTTGAACACGTTTTTCTTTGAAACAAGGTTTTTAAAACGGTGGACAGATAATCTCCGGATCTACTGAACCGATTTTAAAAAAAATCTGGTGCGTTTTATTTGTTAGAGTATCCTACATCGTAATAAACCACAATATGGCCAAATAATTGAAAAAATAGCGTTAAAAACCTAGGGAAATAAGGGTCGCGACATTTTTTTCACAAGTCCGCCATTTTTTATAGGTTTTTTTTTGGAAAAGGTGGTAGGTTACGATGCGGAAAACTTTACTTTTTAAAATCCCGTTGAAACTTTTTAATTTAGACTAACCTATCCATAGATTATATGGCTGCCGTGGAGTAACAATTTTTTCAGAACTTAATTTCAGCGGGAAAAATTGTAGGTGAAAAATTGATAAAACAACCAAACAAATTTTTTTTGGTATTTTCTATATATAAAATAATATTACAAAAGAGATTTATGTTAATATTGAGATAACTGAGATTTTTTTTTGAAAAATGGTCTTTTTGCCTTCTAAAGTGTACTAGTATCTTAAACGATCATTAACTATTTAAAGGCAAGGATATGAATGGTGTCATTTCAGATCTTTACTGTATAAGGGACACATTCTCTATTTTCTTAATTAGAGGAATAACACGAATGAGCAGGTGGCAAAACTTTTGCTCATCCATTTGAAGATAGTTTCTCCAATCTTGCGGTTCCAAGGTATATTCCATATCTAATTTAACATGGCAAACAATGGGTATGTTTCATAGCCTGTTTCACCCAATTTCTTTTTGCGTTTATAACCCTCATGTAGAGGCAAACTAGTCCAGTCAATTGGGAGTTTGACCGTGCATTTTGGGTAGGCAGAATTTTTTTTAATGCAATGCGTGGGCAATGGTATAGATAGCTTAAGTTCAAGTTTCTGGGATTGCAGCTCCTGTCCTTTGGGCTCCATCTTCAAAACAAAAGAAGTTGGGGCGCTCTCATATCTCCGAAACCATGGCTCCCACAAGAAAGTTGTGTATGGCAAACTTGCGTAGAATAAAATGTTTAGCAAGTCGTTCATACATCACTTTTACGTTGGGTCAATAATAAAAAAGTTACAAGCCAAAAACCACACACAAAAAGGGGGGAACATCTTTCGGGCGCCACAACTTTTTTAAATTCACGTTCAACGCGAAACACATTGAAAAACTATTCCAAGAAAATTTTGTCACAAATCGTTTGCGGTATTGATTGTTGCAATCACTGCACATTAACGGGAGTTATTCCATCTCAAAGGGGAGAAAGTCGCGTGAAAAACCCGTTTTTAGGCCAAATAATCGGCTTTTGATGGCAAACCCCCGTTGCGAAACTCGCCACAACTTACTGCAAATTAAATTTTACACAAGTTTGTCATAGTAAACTTTTTTGTGGGGGCAGTGCTTTCCAAGATATGGGGCCGCCCCACTTTTTTGGTTCTCAAGATGGCGCCAAGGGGATTGGAGCTGCGACCCCAGAAACTTCAATTTAAGCTCACATAAAGACATACTACTCATTGCTATTTAAAAATTTCTGCCCACTAAATTGTGTTGTCTTTATGTGAGCTTAAATTGAAGTTTCTGGGGTCGCAGCTCCAATCCCCTTGGCGCCATCTTGAGAACCAAAAAAAGTGGGGCGGCCCCATATCTTGGAAAGCATTGCCCCCACAAAAAAGTTTAATATGACAAACTTGTGTAAAATTTAATTTGCAGTAAGTTGTGGAAACATCATTTTCACGTGATGTCAATGTTAAAAGAGTTACACGCCAAAAACGAAGTTGAAAAGAGGGGATCATTTCTTCAACTTCTTGGTTTCCCCTATTACGGCGAAATTCGTCCGAAAATAGCTTTTAGGCAGTTTTATCACCAAACGTTTGCGGTATTGCTTGTTTCGATCACTGTACCATGTCGGGTGTTATTGTGTCTCGAAGGGGGACAAGTCATGGGAAAAAAGCATTTTAACACCTGTTTATCTGGTCCTGGTAAAGCCGATTATTTGGCCTAAAATTCCTTTTTCACGTGAGTTTTCCCCCTTTGGGATGCAATAGCTCCCGCCAGTGTACAGTGATCAAAACGATCAATACCGCAAACGACTTGCGACAACATTGCCTTAAAGTTATTCTCAATGCATTTTGGGGTTAAAGTGAAAACAATGGATTTGTGGCGCTCGAAAGATGTCCCCCCCTTTTTGGATGTCGTTTTAGGCCTATAACTTTTTAAATATTGATGCCACGTGAAAGTGATGTATGAACGACTTGCTAAAAATTTAATTCTACGCAAGTTTGCCATACACCACTTTCATGTGGGGGCCATGGTTCCGGAGATATAGGGGTGCCCCACTTTTTGTTTGTTTTCAAGATGGAGCCCAGAGGATTGGGGCTGCGACCCCAGAAACTTGGATTTAAGCTGCCAGTAAGGCATACCATACATTGCACTAAAAATCTGCTTGCCTACCAAAATGCTCCGCGAGTTTCGCAACGGGGGTTTGCCATCAAAAGCCGATTATTTGGCCTAAAAACGGGTTTTTCACGCGACTTTCTCCCCTTCGAGATGGAATAACTCCCGTTAATGTGCAGTGATTGCAACAATCAATACCGCAAACGATTTGTGACAAAATTTTCTTGGAATAGTTTTTCAATGTGTTTCGCGTTGAACGTGAATTTAAAAAAGTTGTGGCGCCCGAAAGATGTTCCCCCCTTTTTGTGTGTGGTTTTTGGCTTGTAACTTTTTTTATTATTGACCCAACGTAAAAGTGATGTATGAACGACTTGCTAAACATTTTATTCTACGCAAGTTTGCCATACACAACTTTCTTGTGGGAGCCATGGTTTCGGAGATATGAGAGCGCCCCAACTTCTTTTGTTTTGAAGATGGAGCCCAAAGGACAGGAGCTGCAATCCCAGAAACTTGAATTTAAGATATCTATACCATTGCCCACGCATTGCATTAAAAAAAATTCTGCCTACCCAAAATGCACGGTTTACCTCAAAATTCGGACGCTTTGACTGTACTAAACTACTATTGAAAGAAGAAGCAATTTGTCGTCGTTTTCATACAAAGCTCAACTAAGGAATGTACTGATGGAGCGTCCGTCATCGATCTCCGCCTTTTTGGGTTGTTCCAATCGAAATATAGTGAAGCCTTGCCATTTCATTTGGAACGACCGTGAATGGCCAACTTAACACATTCGCTTCTGGGCGAACTTTAGACCACCATTTTTATGTTCTGATGTCAAAGAAGGTTCAACTCTTAGTTTACTCCATCTAATTACTCCAATTTTAGAATCTCAGGTTTGGGGCCATTCAAGTATTACGTAAGCAGATTTTTAACTTCCCAGTTCCCTATGGGAAGTTATTGTAATGGGGTCGATTTTGCGAATCCCAAATTTTGACAGGTCTCTAGAATCCAAATCAATCGTTTTAGAGAGATGTCTGTGAGTGTGTATGTACGTATGTGTGTATGTGCGTTCGGAATAATTTTTCGTCTCGTTTATCTTAAGAACCAAAGATCGGATTGACGTGGGACCGGTTTCATTTGACGCGTAATTACGTAACGTAAAACTTAATGACTTTTCAGCAAAATCGGTTTGGCCGTTTTTTATTTAGAATGAAAAAACTGAAAAAACGACTAAAAATTGCTTATTTTTAAACTATATGCACTATCAATTCGTGCAGATACCAAATACTTTAATAGTAATGTTGTTATTATTGTGCGTTTTAGCAAAATTGTGATCAAATTTGTAAAAAATGTTATTTCAAAAAAAAAGGTTAATTTATTAAATTCCAAACTTATATTGTCAGGTTTGGGTGAATGGGAGTAGAGACGCTAATGCAGTTAATAATTGGATATTGTTATAAATACATTAATATTGTTAATAACAATCAAATAATATTAGTTATAATTTGATATTGTATATATATAAAGTCAATTATAAGTATTCAGTAACGGTCAAACATCCTTAATAACGAATGATTATTGTAAATAATAATTAAATATCCTCAATAATAGTTGTGGATTCCGAGGCCGAGATGGAGAACGAGGTTGGGGACGAAGTGGAGGACAAGAAGGATGACGAGGACGAAGCGGACGAGGTTGCCGAGGTTTTGGTAGAGGATGACCAGGTGGTGGAGACGTCTTCCTCTACCAAATCTTTTATGGTTGGATAAAAAATTGATAAAAATAATAAAAGTAATTATATTAATTTAGAATAATAATGTTTAATAATAGTAATTATTAATAAAAGTAATTAATAATAAAAGCAAATTATAGCATTTTATTCACCCCACTGGGAAGTTAGTCGTGTGGGCCTCAAGGGTCGCACGTAGACCACATTTTTTACAATTATTTACCGCCCCCTTCCCCTTGTCAGCAAAAGTAAGCAAACCTCATCATTAGTACCTATATGCATGTTTCTTTTAATGTACTATGTTTTTTTATTGATTCGTGAGCAGCAGTTAGCAACAATAGATCGACGGAAGAAATTTAGACAAGTGACAAGTGAGTGGTGCGCTGTAATTCCCCCACTCGCTTCTAAGCGAGTACATATAACGTATTCATTATTTGTGGGAATCCCCGACATGTGTATTTTGTTTTCAAGCATAAACGATTTGTGGGTTGCCATTTGTTTAAAAAAGTAAATAATAACTGTTGATGTAATTACGATATCGACCCCCCCCCCACCCACCATGTCATCAAAAATAAGCAATGCAAAGCCTCCCCGCCCCTCAAGCGCTTACGTAATACTTGAACACCCCTTTTCAAGTTTTTAATAATTTTATTACAATTTACATGAGTTTTCGTAGCTTCCGTCAAAATTTGTTTTTTTTGTCTGTTTGTTGGTTTTGCTTTTGCTTTGGCAAGCTTCTCAGTTCCATACCATTCTCTATGTTTTAAATATTTTTTAATTACACCCTACTACACACTAACTAACTTCTCGAGTAGCTCGTCAATAGAGACCCTTTCTTCCTTCAAAGAATTTATTTTCAAATGCATTTTTCCGTTTGAAAAATTGAACCTCACATATTAAATATGCCTACATGTGCAATAGATCTGCTGTCCTTTCAAACATTTCCAGCCAAGCAAATCATCATGCATGTGTGTATATCTTTGCTTTGCACTAAGCAAACTTGACAGAGCTCTACCAGACGTAACGTCGTCTTACGACCAATCAACATATATCTCCTAAAGAAAAAAAGTTGCTTTTCTCGTAGATACTCCAATATCATGCTTTCTTGCCGTATGCATACGAACCATTAAAGCATGTATTATATATATATCCAAACCCAGTCAAAGGTACAAAGATAGATATGTATATGCATATTCCTTAATCTCTGGACATAAAGTTAGATGTGGAGAAAAAAATTACTACAAGGGGCGATTGCGCTGGATTTATAGTGTATCTTGAAGTTGATTCTAAAGGTATTTGCGCGGTCGTCATTCAGCCAACAACGACGATGATGTAATCATAACGTGGTCGTAAAAGGAAGAAATGATTGTCACGATATCGTGAACAAACGTCTCTTGTCCTGTGACACACACTATCGACACTCTGGAAATCTCATAGATAACATTTTTTGTGACGCATTAACAAGAGTGAATATGTCATATGATTGGAATGCAAGAGTTAATTTATTTCCTGAATTTTCCATTTCCTCTTGGTTTACGGGTAGTCTGAGTATTAAAACTGTTATGTATATTTTCTTTAGTTCTTCGAAATTATATCAGCAGATTTGATGCGCGAATATTTTCACCGTATTTATTCACTTTTCACTTCGGTAGCTTCAATTTGATTGGTTAGTATGAAACAAATTTAGTTTTTTTCTTCAAATTAAATCGATGAAACACAATAATATCGGTATTGGATACTATCGTCATCCTTAATTGGTGGCGGCCGCTGGCTTATCAGTCTACAAAAATTCTTCACCTTGAAGGATTTGACTATTTCATCGAAAAACCAAAAGTAAAATGTGTTAATATTTTCATAATATTTTCAGTGTGTCGAAAACTTTTTTTATATAATATATCCAGAGTTTGATTGATTTGTTTTCATAAAATAATTTTTCGAAATTATGAGTAAATACGCAAATACACAAGGAATGAACTCTACGTACCTGTAAATTTTAAATAAAATAACTTATTGAGTGGATCGCTCCAATGCCATTGCCATAACCAATGCCATCGTTTCTGCATCTCATGTTATATATCATCAGTTACCATGTGCTGAATTGGCTACACCATATTTTTGATAACAAAACTATCTTCCATAAAACTAATTAAGGCTGCAGATACTATTGAAGTATCTCGAAATGACAAGTATTCAGCAGAATTTTATAAATTACTAACCCATCTACAGAAATAATTGAAATGGAGATTTTCTATTCGACAAGGTGGTGCTATATCTTTCTTGAAGATACCAAAGAAATATATCTGTATGTCACTCATTTTTATTGTGGTCAATGAATTCACACCTACCATTTCTCATTTTTTTGACCACCAACATATGTTGCGTTTGATTCAAATTTTCTACGATAAACCACCCCCTGCTATCACCTGGACGTTGATTTATACGCTATTTTTTGTCACTCTACTCTTGGCTAAGCTCGATCAGTTAACATGCTCTTAAACACGTATATGGAGAGTTTATCAGTGATTAGGTGGGTGCATTTCCGGGCCACATGTCGTACTTTGTCACACCGTTATAGCCTACCACACACAGTTCCCATATGCCAAGAAGGTATCAAACAAGCGATTCGAGACATTTAGAAATCGTGCCTAGGTCGCTGATAATCAATTACTCAATCCAAACAATCACACACACACTGTGTGCCGAAGAAGTTGATGGGTGTTGGTGGACAATTGATAACAGTGGATAAGAACGGCAGTTGAACGATAAAAAGATTGAAAGGGGATCGTTTGGGTTAGGGGGTGTTGTTGCTGAGTGCATTGCCACCATGAAGGAACTGATTTTTTCGGAAAGGCTATGCAGAACGATAGAGGAAGACAGAATTAAATCCGTCAAAATGATGAACTTAAGTTTGGGATCATAAGAATTTTTAACTGTTCTCACATTTCTAGGAGCAATTTTTGCTATTGAGCAATAGTCAAAGATTATGTAGCATCAATTTGGATGCATTCGGGAAAAACAGGATGATTTTCGCATGCTACTAACATCATATACCTAACATAGTTTTCTTGTAATTATCTGTTCATTGACAAATTGGGTTTTTCTCAGTGAGCTACACGTGTTTCTTATTGTATGTCCGCAGCTATGTATATGTGAATGTCCAATAAACAAGCCGCGAGGTGCGACCCTTGAGGTCCACACGGTCAACTTCCCAGTAATATCTAGATAAACATTAAAAATATTAAACACAATATTAATTTTGAAAATACTACTACTTTAAATAATAATAATGAGAGGTATTCATAGCAGTAACAGGAATGAGTTAATTTTAATCATATCATTTACGGGAGGGTCCATTGATTAAGTAAGGTTTTTGGTGGAAGGGTGATGATGATGAAATGCAAATTTGATTGAAATTTTGATGGTTTTCAAAATTTAAGCATTTTTTTTTTAATTAAAAGACTGCAAAAACTACTAAAAATCTGCCCAAATTAACCAACAATTTTGAAACTTTGATTGACTTTAGAATAAAAGATATAAGGTAATAGAATTGAAGATAATACAAGAGAAGAGAATAAAAGATATAAGGTAATATCATTCGGAAGAACCCTTTTCATATGGTAACTTTGAATGATTTTTTATTTTTAATTGAATTTTTTTCAGAATCATGAAGAACATTTTGCTGGTTTCTCTTCAAAAACTGAAAATTTTATGAACATTTATTACTGTGTTGTGCAAATCAGGTATAAAAAATATTTTTTATGAAAAAAACCCCGAGTTTTCGCATTTTCTTCTATTAAATTAAAAAACCGCTGAAACTGATTTTTATAATGTTAAAATAATCAAAAAGATTTTAAAACACGTCGATTGACACCTTAATGATGCAAACATTATATCTGGTTCGTGAGATATAGTTAATGGCAGAAATGACCTTGAAGATCATGATCCCAGTTAATGCTGTTTTCTATTTTATTTAATTTTTTACGTAATCATGAGGAAAAGTTTTGAAGTTGTTTTTACGAGCACTGCTTGAAATATATAAATTTTATAAAAAATTGAATACTGTCTTCCGTAAATCAGGTTAAAAATTTATTGATTATAAAAAAACCTAATTTTTGCAATTTTTTCTTAAATTAAAAAACCGTTACAACGATTTTTTCAAAATTTGATGGATTCAGACTAATAATAATACGCGTTGATTGAAACCTTAATCATGCAAATCGTATGTTTGGTACGCGAGATATGTATAACGCATGACAGAAATGACCTTGAAGATCATGATGCCTGTTAATGATTTTTTATTTTTTATATAATTTTTTACGTAATCATGGGAAAAAGTTTTGATGTTGTATTTACAAGCACTGCTTGAAGTTTATAAATTTTATAAAAATTGAATACTGTCTTTCGTAAACCAGGTTAAAAATTTATTGTTTATAAAAAAACCCTAATTTTTTGCACTTTTTTTCTTAAATTAAAAAAAACGGCTCCAACGATTTATTTTAAATTTGATAGATTCACACAAATGTTAATACGCGTCGATTGACACCTTAATCATGCAAATCGTATGTTTGGTTCGCGAGATATAACGCATGACAGAAATGACCTTCAAAGGGGCAAAACAACAAACCCCCCCGACCGGACTTTCCCAAAAACTAATCAGCTCTTAAGATTGCAAAGACGCTTCGATTGACACCTTAAAGTGAGTTATGCTCGTAGAATTAAGTGTCCACGAACGCACATACGTACGTACACACACACACACACACACGTCTCCCTTTCTAAAAACACTTTATATATACTCTATACACCTCAAAACGTAAAGAAATGTTGAAAATTTCAATTTCAATTTTCGAGGCGATTACAAGAACTTCCCATATACTGGGAAGTTAAAAATGAATAATTTTATGGATTCTATCCAATATTTAATGCTGGCGAAAACGTCGCTTGTAACATGTGGCTCTTCAATATTTACTTTAATCTTTATTTTGCTAGGAACTAGTCTATTTACATTTAAATGAAAACCTACCTTTTTATTATATGTTGCGTCTAACATGAAATAAATTTCCAAACTAACTAAACAACTTCTGCTGATGACAAAAATTCCGAGGAAGCGTGATTAAAATAAATTAAAATCTACTTTAATGTCTCAAAAATACTATGCAAGTAGCTTCGATACGGAAAATTAACTTTCAATTATGTTTCATGTGGCCATGTCTCCGATTTTATTATTGAGGAAGTATCGTTGCTTAAGATTGAATCGGTCCTTTACGAAAAGAGCCTTAACTTAAATTTTCGGCCTTTTATGTTGTTGTGAAATACTGTGTGTGTGTGTGTGTGTGACAAAAATCAAACGGACGAAATGACCTCATTCAGTCTTCTAGGTATAAAGTCGACAACATTTTTTGTCATATCAGGATTGATTTTGTCCTATTCGTCGTTTAAGGCCCTCTTTAGGTCCTCCTTGTTGGAAATGATTTTCAGACTGATTTTTGTGTGGATATGTTCCCAAACGGTGCTCAATCGGGTATGGATCTGAGGACTGTGGCGGAGGATTAAGGGTGTTTGGAACCCGATAAAGTTGCCATTGCTTCTCAATTTTGACGTATGTTTTGGATCGTTATCCTGTTGGAAGATCCGCTTCTCCGTCGAGCCTAATTTGACTACACTGGATCCAACACTATCTCTTGGGATATTAGAATAATCAATCTTGTTCACAGTCGTCTCAATGAAAACGAGATTGCCGACATCGCTTGCCGCTATACAGCCCCAAGCCATTACATTATTCTAAGAGTGCCATATTTTTCGAGGGTTTTTCGCACTAAATATTTCAAATTTGCTCTCATCATATTTAATAACAGATGAATCGATCGTGATGTCGTTCATATAACACTAGAAATCTTCTCGTGGACTATAGTTCTGCAGATATTCATAAACGTTCAGTTAGTCAGCGAATGCTATGCAGCCAACACTACATACTACACAATGTTTTCAGAGGAGTGTTGATGTTCACATAAAGAAAGGTAAAACATCAAGAAAATTCCTTCCCGTCATATTTCCAGACGAACGAAGATATTCCACACTATATAACTGAATGAAGGGGGCCTAGCCACGCGCATTATGCGGGTTTTAACGAAGTACGCCGTGAAATTATAGGCTCATTCAGTAACGTTGAAGCCTAACAAGGCCAATTGAAACCACGTAGAGCAGGGATATCGTATTTTTTCTCTTCTCAGGATAGGATAGGTTTCGAATCGCATAAAGTAAGCTTTTGTTCTTGGGGTGTCCTTGCTTTGCGAAAGTGAAGTGGTCTTGATGAACCATTTCGTGTTTTTGTATTGTTGTTTTACTCGGTAATTTCGCATATTCAGGTATTTCATAGTGATGGAAATAGGGTAATGAGTAGGGGCGAAGATTTAGAAAACGAATCATTGAACAATCGTATTTTCGCCATACTTAGTTACTTCTGCAGCAATCACCATACCACTAGATGTCCCAACGACATTTAACGATCGTGCCATTGTCCCTGGCCGGAATGTCTTTAAAATGTTTGGAACTTAAAGTCTCGTGACTTTAAAACAAAAAATTTAAAGCCATGAAGACTTTTCCTTCAATAAACTTCAATTTGGTAGACGCCTATAAAACAAGCAATAATGAAAAGTCAAATGGATTATTTAAAAATTAGCTTACTCTGTTCCTTAATCCAATTCAAAATAAGGAAATACATACAAGGATTCAATAAAAACATCTATCACACTCGCGATAATGGTGTGTGGACTGTTTGCGTTACAACTTGCAAATTTCCTTTTAGAAAAAAATGCAAAACCATTTTATTTTATGCATGAAATATTAGGCCTATAAATTCAGAGAAAAATATCAACTTCTGGCCAGGTAGTCCGACTACCGAAACTTAATTTCTTTCTGTCCGGTGTTCGTCCTAAACAATCTTGATTCCCTCCGACCTAGAAATAAATCTTTATCTAAGTTTTTTCTTCCATATATTTTCTTAAGTTTTTCTTCGGCCCAGTCCATCGATTCTAATATGGCTAACGTAAATTTTTAGCATACCTATTTTAATCATTTATTTGTCAACCATAGTCCCTCTTTTTTGTTTCGACCGTTTTGGGTGCTAAAAACATACAGTGTTTGTTCAGTGAACGTGGACACGATTAGAATGCTGCGGGAGTAACTTGAGTGCAAGCCTTTATTAATTCTATTGATCTTGATGGTATGTTTAGACTGTTGACACAGGTGCTCGCGAGAAGACATATAAACATCGTATCGTCAACAACGTATTTCATGTTGACACAGTAGTAACAAGACAGGACAACTTATTCATATTTGCTTAGCGAAGAAGATAAAAGAGGATTTGAAAGTACGAACCGTAATCGATCGATATTTTGAGGTTTTCGAGTTATTAAATGTTGATATAAAAATTTGCTCATTTGAAATACTGCCAGCACAGAGTTTTAGGGATGGGTCTAATTGAGTTTTCAAATCTAATTTAGTTTGAAGTTCATTTTTATGGACGAGAAAACATGAATAATTGATTTCTAGAACAGCTGAGTATATCTAGCCTTCACTGATGGTAGCGATGTTTCATATACTTATTATTTCCTACACAACTTGTTTTTAAAGATTATCGGATTTTGTAAGATTCTCATTCGCTCTCATTGCTATAGAAAAGTGTTTTGAAAATAGCTTTATATTTTAAATTAATTGTGGCATATAGATGGTTTGAACTTTTCATTTCTTTCATTTATCACTATGCATTTTATTTAAAGGATTAGGTCAAATGTTCTGATAAATCGTTGGAAAATAAAACATTTGTTACAACCCTTTTTCGTGTAACGTTCACCACTAGATCGCAGCCGATCCTGGCCACGGTTTGGGCAATCCCACCCGGCTTAAACCTGCGAAGGGAGGTGTTGTGGGAATAGTTTTCAAAAGGGCGCCACCCGTTTCTGCGCCGGGATTGCCCTGTCCGCGAATCCATAAACGGGAACTGAATTCGTGACGACCCGAAACCACTAACCAACTGAGGGATTCCAAGAAAATGTATTGCAAACCGGGGACCGACGCGACGTTCGCTTCGCCACTCCACACAAATCGCCAATCTATTCAAGGCATTATTTTATTCTCTTTTTTTATTATTAAACCTACATATCTATCGCAATCTATATACACTTAATTCTACTTACAATTTGTTTTTTCTTCTTAAGCCTATTTCCGCCGCTTTGTTGTCCGCCTTATGTTTCTCCAGCCAAGGCAAGAAACGATCCAAAGCCAAGCAACCGTCCGCAATTTCAACGCTCGAGCTGCAGTCTAACACCAAAACGAGTTTTTCCGTCTCTTTCACTGGTCCACCTCGTATTTGCTTCCCACTACTCAAGCTCCGCACAGAATAATCCCGCCAGGTGTTCTCCCGGTGTTATTTATCCGATCCCCCGATCTCGTTTGCTGCATCGACGGTCAACGGCCTACGAGTTTGCTGAACCCATCGAAGCTTTCCTAGCTTTGGGACCGGTTTTGACGACGCACGTCAGCTGGCGATTTCAGCTTCGTACGATTGGCCAGATCGTTTCACCTCGGGGCGGGGAAGGTGGGATGCTGCTTAGTGATGTGATTGGAGTGCTGGTGAAATAATCGTGGCAGTCGTCAACCGTGGTGAATTACAAGTGCCAATGGTTGTGGGTATCACAGGCGCATAGTAAACTAAATTGGCGTATCGTAGACCTGCAGGAGCCTGGATTTGGATCTGTTGCGGCGATTATGTGAGCGTTGTTTGTTGTTGTGATTGCTGGCAACTTATCTGCAGGGTCTGTGACGTTGACTGTAATGCATTTTGCTGCTGAAAATACTTAAATTTCGCAGCCTCGCGCGCACGGTCAGGAACACTCTCCATAAAAACCTTACTACCTACTTAGTTATCTAGTCCAATATCCTTAACCTACATACATCTCCCCTGTATTTATATAATTCAAACCTCTAGCGTAAATTGATCTACTCCCCACTATATAATTCATTAATAACAATATAATTCATTAATAACTTGGTTGGGTGAAGTGGCGAACGTAACATTATCAATTTTCAAAAGACAGCGTTTACCCGCACGATGGTTTGGGGTCTTCAAGGACAGGGAAGTCCCATATTTTGCCCGTATGGGTTGTGGATTGACCACGTTGCGTGGCGAATGTAACACATTCTACAATATAAAATGGTTATGTCTGAAATCAATAACGTGGAGCCAATTGCGGGCTAAAATGTAAGTGTTTCGAATGAAACGTCGAAATGACTAGCACCAGTTATGATGTTGCCAGAAACGGTAGTTTTTGTTGTGAACCACAACCGTCAACGAATGGAGTACGGAGTTCATCTTTAGAGTGATGCTTGGGAGTTAGAGTATGGGGAAAATAGGGTCAGTTTGAACTTAGGTGGTTAAAATTGGATTTTGATCGAGAGAAATTTTTAAGTGTGGTATTTTCAGAGTATTTAACCATGATATTATCTTGTAAATTTTGTAGTTTAGAATTTTATACTAATTCATGGTTTATTCCACTTTGAATAATTTTTATCCTAGCTGAGAATTACGGCTAAAGCAAACCACCTCGACGAACAATAGCCACTTATGATTCTGCACATAATTGAGAATATATCGCTGCTGAGTCTGGCTGTAAGCATGCCATTGGATCTACCGTATGCAGTGTGGGTAGCAGCTTGTTTCTCACATGATATGGCATAGCGCAAAAAAAATCTCGACATCTCCTGTCTTGCGAAATCAATTGCATCATAAATACTTCTGACAGAACGGAATTATCACATGATATTGTCAGATGGACGCCAAACTCTTCGGAATGGAAAGAGAGTGGAATCTGATAGCATTTTTCAGTGAAGTCTTCAGTGATCGAATTCAACCCCCTCGTCTCAAAACACCATGGAGAATTCTTTTCTGTGCGACGGATGACGAAGGTTCAAATATCGCGACTGATATTGATCCAAAACCCTTTAGTACTCAAGGTTCGGTACCCCGAAGCCATTGGCCCCCAATACGAAATTATTCCGCCCTTCTTTGCGGGCAATCACTGAATGAGATTGCCCACTCTGTGGCCAGATGCGGAGAAAAAAGTAACAGGTAACCAGAAAATTTTACGAGAATTGATTGCAAATTTTGTTGATTAATTTCATTCAAATGCACTAGTGGCTTTCTGCATTGAAACTGAGCAAGTTATGAGTCTTGTAAAATTGAGAAGAGAATAGGTTGATATTCTGACCGAATGGACCGTGTAACCTAACTGAAACTGAAAAACCGTATTCTGGAAGCTTCAAGATATCTTATTGCCCATGTCTGAAGCTAGCCACAAACGTTCACGGAGCTTAGTTTTAACTTCCTATCAATCCTTAAGTTCCCAATTCTGGGATAAGATTACACCGTATTTCTTCAGACATCGTCAATTTCGTGTATTTTTGGCTAGTTCAAAATAAAGTAACGCAAAATTTGAGCTTTTGAATGATGGAGGGCCTAGCCACACATATTATGCGGTATCACATGCAATAAGTCGTAGAAGGTTGTCCCTAGGCAGCGATATATTCACCTGGTATTTCAAAATGAAGCCACATGATGCAGGTTGACAGAGCTTTTTTCGGTTTTTCGACTCTCCGGTTTGAGTAGGGCGCAGATTTAGTCATTTTGAAGCAGTAACGTAGCCAAGGGGGGGGGGTTACGGGTTCAAATCCCACCTGAAGTGGTCAGGAACACGCTCACCCGTCATTATTGATTTGATTCAGGTTCTCATTCACAGCTGACTGAAAAGATAGTGCGGCATCAAATCTCATTCCCGAAAGCTATTTGTCGACAAGGAGCCTTGAACTAGCGTTAACCACTAAGTCACCCACTTTAACAATTATTCGCCGATACACTCTGGAACGTGGGAGTTGAGTGAGATTCAGTATCTCTACGCAATTAGATCTTTCATCTATTTCACAGTGAAACGCATATGGGCCTGATTTACGGCTTATGGTGCTTTACAGATCTCACCTAGGGGTGATAGGGCATAATTTGCACAAATTGGATCCGTGTGTGCCGTTATCTTTTACTTATTGTTTGAAGCCTAGCAAATTTTATATGTTATATAGATAAAGAGTTAGTAGGAACATTAGAATATGGT
This sequence comes from Oxycera nigricornis, assembly GCA_963942545.1. Taxonomy (NCBI): domain Eukaryota; kingdom Metazoa; phylum Arthropoda; class Insecta; order Diptera; family Stratiomyidae; genus Oxycera; species Oxycera nigricornis. The sequence continues at coordinate 37,218,920 of OZ012663.1, read as the reverse complement.
CACCTGATTGAAAGTTTTCGAAGTAAAATTCCAGAAAAGTGTAATTTATTTAATTCGCACCCATATCTTAGTAGCAACAGTTATATTTTTGAATGTTTCTTTCTATCTTTGATCAGAACCCTCAAAAAATGGATTGTTCTTATTTTGTCATATGATTTGTAATCTGAGGATTAGGCCTATTCGGGACACCTCATTACAAAAAACGCGTACAAAAAGTCTACCTCATGGGTTACGTGGAAATGACGACAAATTTGCTTGAGAGCGCAGAGTTGCTTTCCTGCATGGGCTGCAAACAAGCTTAGCCAGCCCTGATTACGATAATACTCTGTCTGTGCTTAGTGACAGTTTCACTTTCCCATGGCATTTACTTCATTAGTTGCTTTCTTTTCTGGCCTGTAGGTATTGAAGGCGTTTCAATATATGTACTTGCAAACATGCATATACACTTTACGGTTCAAAGGAAGTCTACAAATACAGTGTAGATTCTTTCACACGTCAAGCGCATAATTTTATAATTTGAATGAAAATATCATGAATGATTCAAGTAAATGAAACCAGACATGCAATCGGGCAAAAGTCTGCCAGAATTATTTTTGGAGGACTCCAACTTTGACCGGTGAAAAAGTATGATTAAGTATGATTGCATAATTATATCTTCATATCTACACCGAAGCACTAGCAAACGTGCCTAGTCAAGACTTCAAAAATATGACCCCCCCCCTATCAAAATCCTGCGTACGCTACTGTTTCGAAGTGACTTTGTCGGTATTTGCTCGAAAAACACGGGTTGAGTAAGGTCGAAGATATGTATAGCTTCAGGATGGTGCCTAAATTGAATGAGTTTTTTATCTTTTGTTCGTTGTATGCAATCAGGCATTTTATATTGTTTGGAAAATTTTCAATGCGACAGATTGAAGGTTTGGGAAAATCAAGGGCATATTTTTGCCGAACAGAGTTGGATTCCAAACAAGCACTAATCTTTTTGTTTTCAAAATGTCAAACGAATTCTTAAGCACGATACCAAACGGATGTTGCTTTGTTTCAGGATTAAGCGTTCTCAAAGTTATTTTCCAAAAAATATTATTTCATTAAAAATGGCGTCCAACAAGGAGTCCGAAAATAATTAAATCGAAGCACGTAACTATGTATGCCTGAAAGACATATGTTATCAATAAAGCGGTTTGTATCAGCATCACTCTGCAACAGAAATAACAAAGTATCTTGGAAACCTAGTCGAATATGATACTTCGAAACAATAAATTTGACGAAACGCCTGTTGAATGTTTTTCCGTAACACACACATAATAAAATTGTTTTAACACAAAATTCAGAATTCAAATTGGATATATTTTCCTGAATTTGCACTAAATTTTGTAAATTAAGGCAAATATAGTTCGATTTGCTTGAAATCCGGGAAGCGTTTTACTGAAAGTTACGAATGATTATAGCCGGTTCCGAAATTTTTATGAGTTTAGCAATAGTTCACGTGAAAAATCAAACAACTATTAGGATTGACACATGTAACTCATATTTTGGATTAGTGTTAAGTGTTTATTAGAGGTCACAGAATCATTCATTTTAATTTTTAACTTCCCAGTATATGGGAAGTTCTTGTGTTCGCTTCGAAAATCGGAATTGAAATTTTCAACATTTCTTTACGTTTTGAGGTCTATAGAGTATATTTAAAGTGTTTTTAGAAAGAAGTATGTATGTATGTGTGTGTGTATGTATGTACGTACGTACGTCCGTACGTACGTATGTGAGTTCGTGGACAGTTTTTTCAAAAAGCGTAACTCACGTAAACAAAGTCGTATCGACTTTGTTGAGGTGTCAATCGAAGCGTCTTTGCAATCTTCAGAGCTGATTAGTTTTTGGAACATTTCGGTCGTGGGAGTTTGTTGTTTTGCCACTTCGAAGGTCATTTCTGTCATGCACTATATCTCGCGAACCAAACATACGATTTGCATGGTTGAGGTGTCAATCGACATGTAATACCTTTTGTGTGAATCTATCAAATTTTGCAAAAAATCGTTCAAGCCGTTTTTTAATTTAAGAGAAAAAAGTGCAAAAAATTAGGTTTTTTTCCATAAACAATAAATTTTTAACCTGATTTGCGAAACACAGTAATCAATGTTTATAAAATTTATATACTCCAAACAGTTTTTGTGCAAAAACCAACAAAACTTTTTCTCATGATTACGTATAAAATTAAATTAAAAATAAAAAATCGTTAAAAGTCATCATGATTTCAATGTCATTTCTGTCATACACTATATCTCACGAACCAGATATAATATTTGCATCATTAAGGTTTCAATCGCCGTGTATTAACTTTTTTGTTATGTTTTTACATTTAAAAAAAATCGTTGGAGCCGTTTTTTAATTTAACAAAAAAATGCAAAAAATTAGGATTTTTCATAAAATTTTTTTTTACCAGATTTGCACAACACGGTAATAAATGTTTATAAAATTTATAAATCCTTATCAATTTTTGGAGACAAACCAGCAAAACCTTTTTTCATGATGCCTAGAAAATTAAATTAAAAATAAAAAATCATTCAAAGTCGCCATGTAAAAAGTGTTCATATGAATGATTTTACCTGACTACTCTTATTCTAAACACAGTGTTGTTAAGCCAATCAAAGTTTATTAATATTTGCATAGTTTAAACAAATTTTGAGGAGTTTTTACAGTACCGTGTTCTAATTTTAATATAAAAACTGCTTAAATTTTGAAAATCAAAAAAATAATCAAATTTGCATTTGTGGTAATGAACGCTTTGAATGGTAAAATGTTTCGTAGTCAATACTTTGCTAGATCATATGCTATAAAAAAAGCTTTCATCGATATGAAAATAACAAATAACGTACAATAGGCTTTGCAACCTGCCCCCCCTCCCGATTAATCCGCGCAGATATTCAATCATCCCCCTTACCTACGTAATCAATTGACGCTCCCATAGATGATACGATTAATATTAAGTCATTCCAATTACTGTTATGAGAGGTACATTATTATTATTTAAAGTAGTATTATGTTCATAATTATTATTTTGTTTAGTATTTTTAATATTTATGTAAATATTATTGGGAAGTTGACCGTGTGGACCTCAAGGGTCGCATCTCGCGGCTTGTTTGAAAATGGTAGGTAATTAGCAGTCACGTACACAAAATTAAGAATATTGTTTCCACCTACCATTTCAAATCGATTATGGTTTGGTATTTTATTTTATATTTATAGCCGAAAGCTATGAATTCCTAATATTAAACTGTGTACTTTGTATGAGGATGAAATCTTCAATTTTCATGAAATTTTCCACGCCACATGCAATTACTCACCACATGCTATTCCATGAAGATATTGCAAAAAGTCATAAAATCTTTCAACCTCAAAAAAATGTTGCTTCAAATGCCAGCGATACAGAACAGAACTTTTTTCCGGCGGAAGCTATTGTTCCGGCCTATGTACACATATGCCGACCACAACCGGAAGGTATCTTTTTTTGCATTGATTCCGCAGCTACACTCATTTTTCCTCTATTATTACCAGCACCAGATAGGGAATCGCATTGTTTGCTTTCGTTGATTCGCCAATCATCAAAAGTGTGTGCGAAAGCCGCGAGCCCTGCATATGAGGCACATATTGATATATGTAGGTTTTTCGGAAAAACATGACCCTGATCGTAGTCCAGTAGACTTGAAGAAAGTATCTAATGATCTCAAGAATTTGGATTAGCTCAAATCACGTTTTCAAACTAGAATCAATCGGATATGGTTTGTGTAGCAGTGTTTTAATCCGCCGGATTTTCAAGTATCCAAGAGTACTATATTTTGTATCTTATTTCGGGCTCTGTACGCCAGGTTGAATTGCGCAACGCTACTACCTGTGTCTCGAGTTCGGCCCGTATCAGTTATCAAGCGTTACTCAGCAATGGGCTTAGTATGTTAAAGCCGCATTAGTAACTTCCAAACATACACACATACACACATTATCGGGAGGCAAAAACGCCGATTAGACGCAAACAAGAGATAAAATCCCATCCAAGACCGGAAGCACAGCATTGTCTGCCTCCGTAATCTTTCTGCTAAGAACATGATGATGTTGTTGTTGTTGTGGATGATGATGAGAAGTCGTTAATCTGTAAACACATTCATTTTACAAACATGCGTGGCGGCAATTCCACTGTCAGCTTCATAATGATCATGACATAATGTCCGATCTGCGGGTGATCTAGTAATTGACCCCCCAATGCCGCACTATCTTAGTTCGACTTTGAGTGGCATCGAGTCTATCTAAAGCGGTCATCCGCGGTGCATCCGCGATTGTACTGTATCTTTTGATACACTGCAAGGGTTTAGTTGCATGAATTTTCAACTAACATTATCACTTGGCACACTCTTATCATATTTATGTGAAATCGACGTTTTCCGCTTGGCTATCCGCTCAACGCCGCCATCCATCATACGTGATAATGTTTTAAGGGGGTAGAGAAAATTATACTTGAGGAATAGAATCAATCGATCAGATTTCAAAAATTAACAAAGAAGCCACTAATAGTTCCAGATTGAATTAACAAAACACGACACAAATATTTTTTAGATTTATTTGGGACTTATTTGCCCTAACGAATTTTATGCAGCTTATTTACAGTAGCAAATAACTATTAAAAAGTCTTTCCATTTAAATTTTGGCCCCAAATTACAAATTAAACTCAACTCATTAGCCAGGACTGCAGGTTGCTACTGTATAACACGGCACTTTTATAATAAGGTTTGGCATGAACAAGTTATAATAAATGAGGGTAATCCTCATCCAATACGGCATTTTTGAACGCGATTTAACTCTAACACGATCCGAGAGTAACAAAAATTCTCGTATAACGCTTTGAATGTCGAGGATCAGAATCCGAACTCCGCGACCTCACTACAATTAGGATCTACGAATAAATGCGAAAGATATATTAATATTATTACAAGCTTTCCGCTCTTCTGTTTATTTGATATTTGATTCCTTCGCAGAGTTTTGGAACTTATAACAGTTTGGAATCTATTTTGTGGAGTATGAAAGTATATTTAAGATCCCTTTTGGTTTATTTTTCACTGCATCATACAAAAACAAAGAAATTTTCGATGTGTATTACCCAATTGTTTTAGAAATGGTTACCATTTCTGTGAACTAATTTGGAGCTGCAAGCTCTGCTGGAAATAGTGAAATATCTTTTGAAAAACATCACACTTCCATCCGAAAATTACAAATTTTGAATGTATTCGGAAATAAGGAATAGTATGTGTTGCTGAACTTTTCGATGAAAATGAATGCAAACCATCTTGAAAAAAATCAAGTTTCCTTTACTTCTGGTAGCTTCATTTCCGCAAATATAGCTTCTTGTTCATGAGCACTAACAATAAAGAATAAAAGATTGTTTGTAAATTGTGAGAGCATCCATGCGAATTTTGAAAAACCAGTTTTTGAAATAAGTTAATAATTTTAAAAAACACGAAGGAAGTATGTGAAAACTTTTCAAAAAAAAGTATGAACTGCTTTTATTGCCTTAAGAATATGTCTGCAAAGCTTTACAACTAATTTTCTAATTTCAAAAATATTTTCTGGAAACTGTTTTAAACAATTTTCCCCCTAAATTTTGACATTGAAAATTTTGTGACCGATAGCAATGTGAAATATGCTACTATCGTTAGATAGAAACCTACTTAATGTTTCCTAGCTAGCGTCTAGAAAAATTGCCTAAGTTCTACGTGTTTGACATGATCAAAAAAGTGATTTCTGTCGTATCACAACCAAATGAAATTTACTCCATCTGTCAGACGCATTACAAACAGACATGCACTAAATGAATACTAATATGAAACTGCCTAACTAACCTAATAACAGATGCTGACAAATTGTCAATTCTACTTTTCCACTTTTCAATACATTTTTTAATTTAAATTAAACAAAACATAATTTGGTCGATATTTTTTAATAGTATATATGTGTGGAAAAACACACCTTGGCTTAATAGATATATTTTAAACAGCATCTGATGATACTAACCGTTAATATAGGGAAGTGTGTTATGGAGATAGAACTTTTCAAACTTATAAGACACAGGAAAATTGTTGAAATGGCCAATTTTTGGTTCTATTAGCTTGAAAATTTCAGGATATTTAGTGTTTAAAAATAATTTCTGGCATATGATTACTGTGACTGCGTCTAGGAAGGCACCACTTCTCCAGCATAGCCGGCCTTATTTTAGCAATAACTCGTCGAATGTACGCTTCCAAGTCATCAATAGTTGCTGGTTTATCAGCATAGACAAGTGACTGGACGTACCTCCAAAAAAAAGTTGTCCAATGGTACTGCACTAGTTGGATCTTGAAGGGCTATAGCCCAAGTTTGAGATTTTACCTCAAAATTTTCCATGTAGCTGACTGACACAGGGCAAATTTTGGAAAACGGCGTCGAATCGAACAATTTTGGATTTTCAGTCACACTATCCTCCACAGATACTGCCTTGGTACGCACTGTACCACCTCGTGTTGGATGAACAATATGCGGACTTGACGGAACTTATGTCAGATTTATTATAGTGGTCACTGACAGGGTCGATATCATGCCAGACCGACTCCCGGCTTCGAACGTCAATTGTAGTGCATCTTATTGTCCAATACGTGGTTATAAATATTTCCAAGGTATTGCGTATGGGCTGCTTAATTGGACGATTATGAACGCCATAAAGTGGACTAGCTGCTCTATAAATTTTACGCAAAGAACGCTAATTTCGGAAACAAAATTTCTACTATTTCGAAATGTTGTTTGGGTGTAAGTCTTTGCATAGTAATTTTCGAAAGTAAATTAAACACAACATCAAAATGACAGCGAAATTTAACAGCAAGATATCGATATCTCTATCTGAAATTCTATACCTCTAAAAAACACCCTCTACTAACCGCACCAAGTTCGGTCAAATGTATGATTTCAAAACTTAATTAAAAACTATTATTAAGAATGGAAATTTCAATTTACAATGACGCACAAAATATAGATCAAGTCATTATCAAATTTGAATCAAAAATTCAATTTTGAATATCAATAAGTGCTTTACAAAATCTTCATACAGGCGGTATATGTTGAATGTTGAACAAAGAAACTTTTTTCAAACATCTAGCGATGCTGCAAGGACTAAAAATATCAAAAATGTTTCAACTCTTGTTCTTGGTAAGGTCTCGCATGATTTAAGTCCTTGTCTTGCGAATTCCAAGACCGAGATCAAGACTGCAATTCTTCTCATTATTAATTGTATTTCAACATTACCGAAGCATGTTCGCTTGTTGTTAGGACTCTAAATAAATATTTAGCATGCAAATTTACAAAATTTGAATGCATAGTTTTTTATCAATATTGTACACTCAAGTTTCCCATGCGCAATTAGTAAAGTAGTTTACAATGAATGTAAATTCAAAAAGACTACGTTTTACAAGTTTCGCGACAACCGCCATTTTGAATTAAAGTTGTTGGCCATTATCTCGGAAACCGATCATCGTAAAAAAAATGTTGAACTTTTTATTTAAAATTAAATTTTAAAACAAGACTGTACTGGGAAATTTAAAAATTGCATATTTTCCTTCGATCCACATTGAACTACCACCTTAAGAACCCAGCCATGATCCTCATAGCGAACCATGCCGCCATGTCTTCGAAACAGACAATATGTATATCTTGAGTTTGCATTTTTTACTGTTTACTGAGTCATCAGATGCTTCTTCCGGTTTGTCTTTTTCTTGTGCCCTACTATGGCGGGCACATATTCACATTTGACCACATCATCATCGCGTTATCACCACATTGAGACAGCTACATTGCACATTTGACTTGAATCTTTTCAACTAAACTGTATTGTATCTGGTATTTTTGTTTTGAGAACGATATTGTTCGTGGGGTTTATTTTTTTGAAACATTAAACAAATCTTTAACTTTAATGGCCTTACCTTTCGTCTTATCACTATGAAAGGTTTTATTCAAGTTAGTATATGTATGTGAATTATTTGGGGGAATTAAAATGATTGTTTTGCTATTATTATTTGTTATTTTTGAATTCTAGTCATAAATAACGTACTTATATGGAAACCAGCTTTACAAAGTTCTTGTTTATTTTTTATTGATTTATTTTGAGTGTTAACTTTGTAATAGCGCCGCCCTCAACTTCTTCGCCATGGAATGACGCCACACAATTTATTTCAAATCTGATTGCTCTTTATCATTGGCAACATTTAAGGACTATGAAAACTATTAGATAGTCAATATTTTCATGTTTTTTTCTTTGGCTAATTGTTATTTGAAATCTTTCCTATATTTTTTTTAATACTGTGACTTTATATTTCCATGAAAAATAGTAAAAAAAAAACTATCGTGAATTATAGATCTTTGAGCAACAAACAAAATTACTACATTTAAAGAATTATTGTCTAACATTGTCCCCAAAAAAATTATTGAAAACCAACTTCTGTGCGTGTCAATATTTCAACTATGGCATTCAGTAATTAAACAACTTTTTTTTTGCTTTTATGTAAAACGTTAGTGATAAATAAAGTGCAAGCACAAGTTCGTAGTATCGAAAGCTCAGACGCTCATAAAAATCCTACAATCTTTGGAAAATTGATAAGTATCCAGAAAAGACAAACTTTTCAACACAATATTCGAGAACTTTACCAAAATTTTTTTTTGATTGACTAAGTTCTATTTTTAATTCGATATATTATTATTAATTAATATCGATATCTCTATCTGAAATTCTATACCTCTAAAAAACACCCTCTACTAACCGCACCAAGTTCGATCAAATGTATGATTTCAAAACTTGATTAAAAACTATTGTTAAGAATGGAAATTTGAGTTACAATGACACACAAAATGTAGCCCAACACATTATCAAATTTGAATCAAAAATTCAATTATTATTATTGTTTGTTCAAGTTATTTTCCTCCTTCATGGAAACTGCTGTTTCATTAGTAAAATTCAAGAAAACCAATTTCCGATCAATTAGTCAACTGATAACTGGGATGAAATACTTAAAAATATAGCCTTAAATCATTTTCATGAGATTTTTGAAGCCTATAACGTACTACTTGGTTTCAAATTGGGATTCAGAGGACTCTTTATCTTTCCTTAAGTCCAAGAAGTTGTGGAATATATCTAACACTCTGTTAGAATAGCGACCCTGGACATCGAAAAGAAATTTGATTCGATGTAGCATCAGACCTAACCTATAAGTTACTACCATATTCAACTCCAATACCGAAGCCGAAGATTTTTCGAATGTCTGCAACACATTTGCACTACACTTGCATGAAAAATTTCACAAAAAGGTCTAGTTTGCACGGAATCTGCAGCACGTCCGCACAAATCCAAAACGTTTGTGTGGTCGCGTGCGTGCGTGTGTTTGGCTGTGAATAATAACCACATATATCATATGATATCTCGTTTGAAGAGATTCACTTTGAGAAGGCTTTTCTACTCCTGTTGAAATGAATTCGTTGTGTGAAGCCGTCGTCATCGGGAACTGAACTTCGCCTAATATGCTAGCGTTGGAAACTAGAGGCTTGTTACCTGCAAAATCAACCCTGAAACAGGCATCAGGGTGGGGATCTTGCCCGCGTAGAGAGGAGATAAAAAATTTTGAGCGAAAACCAATTCGTGCGCCGATATCAAACGGTTACCGAATCTGACGTGTTCGGAGTCAACAATAGAAAAAGAACAACATCAAACCGCAACATGATAAAAAATGTGGGAGGAGGCACCACTTAAATCGGTATTACAAAAAATTTAATCTACTTACAATTTTCAGATTGTGTCTTCCAACCTAAACAAAACTGTGTTTGAATGTTTCCGAAAACTCCTCGAATTGCTGGTCTTTTCATGGCCTCGCTTCCGTTACAACTCCCAGAAGTGCGCCGTCAGCGATGTGGTTACTTCTTTTTCAAACATTGATTGAGCAAAACAATTCGCACTGCCATCATAATCACGCCTTACTCACTTAATTTCTAAAAGTCATTTATATTCCTTTTAAATCCAACAATTGCAATTATAAAATTCCAATATTTATTCTACTCTACAAGCCTAAAAGTGGTTTAACAATATCAAAGAAGGTCACTACTGATGGGTGACTCGGATTTCTCGAGTAAACTTGTTTGGGTTCTGCATGATTTTGGCCTCCTCCAGTCAAACCTAATCATTCATGGAGGAAACTGATTAACGAAAGGTCGAATAGGACACAAAAGCTAAGTTCTAAAATTCACGCCTACTAACCATTGCTAAATATCCACACAGCTAAAATATAGTTCACGTGAAAGAAAACTAAGAACTTTTTTGTCTCTTTGTCTGCAGCACGCCCGCACTGATATCGTGACATTTAGATAAAAGTTGTTTAGCTATCGTATTAGTACAGACGTAATGTCGACGTGGTGGAGAATAACGCCATTTCAACATTATAGTACAAAGCGGATTTTTAGGGAAATTATGTTGAAGTTCCGATGCTGCAAACTAGCTGCGGCAAAAGCTTTTGTCTTCTGTGTGTCCTGGACGTGTTGCAGATTTGAATGTTCCGATTTAGGTATATATATATCGTCAAAATGGTCCAGTCATTTCTATCAAATCGATGAAAATCAATCACTTCTTTTTCAATCCGCGAAATATTGACGCTGGTGTGCTTCATGGGTTTACTTTAAGACCTGTTCTTTTTAACGCTAACACTATTTACAATTCTTTGAACCATATACGGATTGTGGTCATAGTTTCGCCGGGCACTGTCATCATTACAAGTTACTACCATTTGGAATTATTTACAACATTTCAAGGCGTAGCCTAACCGTGTTTGCACAGAGTTCTTTTACGCACGATAAGACTGTCGTGTTCAATGTAAAGACAATGTGATTGCCATGCCCATCCCTTATATGTAATCATAGTAAGTACACACTAGCGAACGTATCTCATATGCACAAAAAATCGACCAGTATCTATAACTTTTTGCTTCGGATGCTCTTTATAGTACGTTTCCTGTTTTTCCTTGCTATCACCACTAGAACGCTTGACTTTGTCCGCCTCGTTTTTTCGGGAGCGTATTTTGTTTGCGTTTTCTATACATTTTTTTTTGATTCGACGTTATCTACAAACTCGAATGCGATTATTTTATGAATAGTTTGTACACATATTTTTGATTTATTACCAACCTACGTTCATTCGTATAATCATCCAGACACATGTGTACTTTACTTGGAGTCCGCTATGTGAACATGCCAGAGGAAGCTAGAAAAGTTATCAGATATGTGAGTTCCGGACGAGTTCTTAACCATTTCCCATGTGCAAGCAGTTTCCTCCGCTATCACGAAATAAACTGAAAAGCACTGAATATTTATCAGAATATTTTCGCCATGCAAGCAAGAATGGGTTTATTGATGTTTATGTACAAAAAAAGAACATCGATTGGAATGTAAATATTCATGTAGATAGTATTTACTGTTGATTTCATGAAGAATAGATTATGTGGCGGATTGGAATATCTGTGTCAATTGCAGACTCTTCATAACGAATACGTTTTGTTCTGAAGGTTTTCAGACAAATCAAAGTGATTTACAACATTTGAATTTCAAATAATCGAATGAAAATGAAGCTGAACACGTTTTTATACGAAATTGTGGTTCACTATTAACCAAGTTTGTATTCAGTTAGTTCTACGCTGAATCAGATGCGAATCTTGAAAGAGTTGTTTCCATTATTAAGGGATGATTATACGAGTATGAGCAAATCAAAGTGCAGTTCAGTGTGGCTCCCAATCAGAAAGGTGTTACGAGTAGCGAATGTTCCTATTAGCAGATGTTAATTTATATTTCAAACTTTGTGAATATTAGCCTTTATTTTTTTCTGGGGTTGCAAAATCAGGCTTATACTAAAATTTATTTTATTAATCAATGATTCGTTTTTTTTGACGAACTGTTTCTTTGTCATAATAAAATGTAATATAGAAATTCCCATGAATAAAAATGGTAAAAATAAATTAAAAACTAAAAACTTGATTGTTTTCATGGAGGTTCTCCCTTCTTCTAAATTTGTATCAGCTTACTACAAGTTAAACGTAAACGCACCAAACATTCGGTATCGTAAGCGCTACGCCATGATAGGGTGGGCCCAGGCAGCAAGATTTATACCTGACGTGTTCCGCCGACCTGGTTAGATTGGCACGGCCAGGCAAGAGTTTGTTTCGTCGCTTGTAAGTTTTTGTGTAGTATAGATTTTTGTTTCAGGATTTCGTCGGTTTTAAAGTAGCTGATTTTTAAGGCTCTCGTCTAGATCTTGATAGCGATTTTTACTCGTACAAGTACAAGATAATCTTGTAGAGTAAATTACAAGGTGAAGTTTGATATTGGTTTGTTTTTGGATTGTTGTCGATATTTCGTAATCAGACATAAAGGTAATGAGATTCAGGGCCAGACAATGATACACAATACCTAACATACATGGATACTCTTACAGCCATTAATTCTGAAATATTAAATACAAAAACACCGACGAGGTTATTCTCAGGTATAATCTTAGACCATATAACTACAAATAGCCAGACGATTAAACGCAGCACCAACTATACTTTTGAAGACTGGCCACAGTTAGACCATAGACTTATACGTTTAACAATTAAAACACATACAATGGCCAAAGTAAAACCAAGTTTGAAATATATAACTTACCTCAGAAAAGATAAATTCATTGAGACAACTAACCAGCTACTTAAAAAGAAAACCCCAGAAAGTTTCCAGGAATTGGCTGGGATAATACAGGAAGATAAACATTCTGCCACGTTTACTAAATCCTTCAGGACAAGGAATGTAACGCGGATTAATGAAAAAGTTATTATTGCCTCAAAGAAAAAACATAAAGCATATAAACTGCTAATTAAGGATCCTTCCAGTCCTACAAAACAAAAACAATATAAAATAGTAAAAAACGAATGTAACAAAATAATAAAAGAAGCGAAGCAACACTATTACACCATAAAGCTTGAACAAAGCTCAAAAAATCTTAGCCAGTTTTTGGAATCTAGTTGACGGTGTTCTACGGAAAGGCGAAAAAAATAAGACACACAATATCGAAAAACTATCTTTCTCGAACAAGATGATCAGTGAACCGAAGGAAATCGCCAACTGCCTTAATCACCATTTCTCTAAAATAGGTCATGAAATAGTAACGAAATTGCCTACGATACGGACATCATCATTTCGAAACACATCCCCAATCTCTTCTTTTCATTTAAGAACCACCAATAAAAAAGAAATAATTGAAACTATTAATTCTCTACGAAACCATACTGCACCAGGTCCTGATAGTATCTCCGTTGATGACCTCAAATTAATAAAAGAAAATATTGCTGATACTCTCGCGAAATTAATAAATGAATGTATTAGGCAGGGAAGATTCCCGGAATACTTAAAAATCTCTGCAGTTAAACCGATTTTTAAAGGGGGTGATGAAACTGACCAAAACAATTACGGACCAATCTCACTTTTGAATTCTTTAAGTAAAATCCTCGAAACAATTGTAGATTCTCGAATCAAAGAATTCTTATTGCAAAACGAAATCTTGGATAGAAACCAGTACGGATTCCAGGTGGGCAAGGGTACAACAGATGCCATTCCTGATGTAATTAGATTTGTAAAGGAATACTTGGATAAGGGCCACTACGTTGCAGCAGTTTTCGTGGACTTAAAGAAAGCCTTCGACACAGCTACACATGAAACTTTAATCAACAGGCTCGGAGAATATGGAATCGTTGGAAAAGCAAATAAATTTATACGCAGTTATTTGACGGATAGATTTCAAAACACACTAATTGGAGGTGTCAAAAGTAAAACTGCTGAATTAAGCATAGGTGTTCCGCAGGGCTCGATCCTAGGACCAACACTCTTTTTACTTTATATCAACTCCATAAAAAAAGCAGACCTTGTTGCGAAAGTGGTTATGTACGCAGATGACACTGTGCTCGTATACTCAGGTAAAACTAGTCTCGAAATTGAACAAAAAGTAAATACTGACCTGGACAAGTATTGGTATTGGCTTCTACGAAGTAGATTGGCAATAAACGCGGGGAAGACAAAATATATTATTTTCAAACAAAAGAACAAGACGACATACAACCACACGTAAAAATCAATGACACAACCCTCCAGAGAGTAGAACAAATAAAATATCTAGGACTTCTATTAGACGAGAAACTAATATGGACTCCACACATAAATGATCTAAGGAAAAAACTGGCTGTCTTCATTGGTCTTCTACGTCGCTTCTACTTCTTTCCAAAAAAAAAAACAATATCCAAATTATGTATGCGCATCTCCTTTCCAAAATCTTCTACGGCATCTTGAATTGGAGCCAAACTTCTAAAGGTAACCTCATGATCATCTCCAGACTAGTAACGAAGGCGTATAACACCATTTACAATCTCCCTTTGCTAACTCCAACGAGCGAAGTTTTCAAAACAGCCCAAGAATTGAATTTGCAAGGCATGATTTTCACGGAAAGAGCTAAAATCATACATAAGAATTTACACCGTAATGAGTATATCGCTGTGAAATTAGATAGAATTGAGGGAAAAAACACTTACAGAATGAGAAACATGAATAATATAGCTATAGCATTTGCCAGAACTGATCGGCTAAAAGAAGACCCCTTCAACAAAGCAGCTAACTTTTACAATACACTACCGGACAAAATTAAAAACATATCGAACCCAACTTCCTTTAAAACGACACTAAAAAATATCTCCTTCAGGACCAACTTTCACAGTAACTTACAAGTACAATCAGCTCCACTAAACTCAAAACCAAACATGTAATCAACAGGAAATAATTCATAAACATATAGTCTGAACTATTAATCTAAATAAAAGGACACTAAAACTTACAGATTTGGTACTATCCCTTATACCGATTCTTATCGTCTGGGAAGTACTATGTCCTAAAATTTTAAATACGGAGAATTACTAAATTTTGATGGAGAGAGTGATTGAAGGAAACAGAGGTGGTTTTAGTCGGTAGAAATCCGGCATGCCGAGAAGCAGGAGCTGATCTGTATCTTTTGAAGATTTCCACCTCCCAACGTTGAAAAAAAAATAGAGAAACAACTGATTGCATGACGCGTCGAACTGACGTGGCCTGCCAGCAGTCACTGCACCTACTAATATTGTTCGCAAAGATGCCGATCGCCTTCTTTTCTTACTGACACAACTTGATTCTGTCCATACTCGGAACGTGTGTGGCCGTATGTTCTTATCATACAGCGAATATTTGAGAGCGAGAGAGGTGAAAGCGTCTTTCGTAGAGGGTACTGAGGAAAATGTTGTGAGAAAACAAATCTCGTCAAGGGAGCGCAGAGAGCGGCGGCCGACGCGTCACAACACGGTTGCAATCAGAACGTTTGCAGCAGTCGCATTCGACTTGATGTAAACCACACAAGAGCGAAAGAGAAAGCGCGTCGTTCGTTAAGGACAGCAACCGATAAGAGCGTTTGCAACTACTCGAAGAAGAGTTCATTGCTTCGTCTTCGAGACTGAACCTCCGTGAGGTAGATGAGGCGAAAGTCTAGTTCAATTCGAACTTTGTCGCGGCTCACATCGTCTTAATTTCACATTTCATTACACATTGCCAAATACTATCTTGGAAGGGTTTTCTAAGCGTGTATACGTGGCATTGCGCAACTTTCGGCAAATATATTGTGGCTATTAGTAAGGTGGTGTCTAGTACTAGTTGCAATATTGACCACACCATACGAATAGAACTGATATAAAGCCAGTACTTCAGTACATTTTTTCTTTAGAAAAGCACTTCGTTTCAAGAATCAAAGTAGTTTTGAAAAATACAAACTACCAGTTAAGTAGAGTAGAAATGCATGATTGCAAGTCATTCACCTGCACTCCACACCAAACCTATCATCACCATCTATGCAACAAATAATTATATGAATGACATCAAGTCCAAATTCATTTCAATTCAACTCCAAGATAACTGCCAGATGAAAATGGAAAATACCATCAAAAAACCTATCTGAAATTTCTACACCATATAATTTTCTTCAATTTGGAATGGTCAAAAGATGTTTAATTTTCCTTCAAGATAATAAGTCTTAATCAAGTGGCATGATGCCGGTCGGAATGAAATGCAACCGCGACGTGGCCAGTACAAGAAGTGAAACGACAGAATTCATCTGGTGTCCAGAATAGAAAGAAAATGACCAGATCTTCGTTAAAGTTCCATGTGGGTCTTCAACCTCTAGTTCCGCTGTAACACCTGAGAGTCATGTCGCCAACAACAACAACTGCCCGATGAGATTTTCAAGTGATTATTGCACCGGATCACTGAAGATAAAATTGCTTACAGTGATAAAGCGTGGAGCAGCAGCAATCAGCAGTCTTCTAAAAGTCCAACAGGCTGCTGCAGGAGAAGAGATGCCAAGTGGTTCTTATGGCTGTTAATTTGCATAGGAAAATAATTGGTTTTCATGTTTCCAATGAAGTTTCTATCTAACAAAAATATAATATAAGAATGTGATTTTTCAAGCAGATGAAATGAAAAGAGTTTCACTGAGTCCAGCTACATTTATGTTATCGATAATACTGCTTGGTAAAATTTTATAGGAGCTCTTTCCTGTGTCACTTCTGGCAACACTTTCGACGCGAGTCACAGAAGAAAGCTAACCCAAACAGAATAATTATGCCTTGTAACATTGACTTGGCTGCTGCCCATACAAAGAAAATACAACAAAATATTCAGTTTCTTGAACGGAAGTCGGAGGCGGGCCTTTGGAATCGTAAAGCGATTACTTCGAGACAAGTTTCTCATTTCTGGTCTGGTGCGATGCGAGCTCCTACATGAAC
The DNA here is from genome assembly GCA_963942545.1 of Oxycera nigricornis. NCBI lineage: Eukaryota > Metazoa > Arthropoda > Insecta > Diptera > Stratiomyidae > Oxycera > Oxycera nigricornis. The sequence continues at coordinate 37,202,007 of OZ012663.1, read as the reverse complement.
CCGATATGTGCAGACTGGCTGCCCCATTCATAGGATACGATGTTTCACATCAACTTTTGCTTCATGTTTATGGAACAGTTAAATATCTACCCTTTATTTGCTCCTTGTATATGAAGGTAGTCAATTCAGAAGGATGGAAATAATGGCTCTTAAATCGACATTTGTTCATAAAAATCTAGGCAAGGGTTATAGACATCCCTGGATCGTAATGAACAAATAAATATTTCAAGCAGAAAATTAAACACTGAATTGGTTTCTTCTCAATCTAAACATTTTTACAGGAAGTGTTTTTGACGCCCAGAAATTTAACAGATTTTTTCGATAAGTAGCTACGCGTTTCGGATGGATCGCAGTGAATATGCAGATTTGAATGGCCTTTCTCACTCCAAACATCATTCTCGAGAAAAAAACATTACTGTGATACTTAAAGGAATTCTATGAATGGCAATCAATTCTGCCGCCGAGCCTGATCTTCCACAAGTCGATAATGGATTATATCAAACATTTCGGAGGCGGCAACTTTTTTGTCACTAATTTTTGGGTCGACTAGTGCAAATTCTCGACGCCCATGGTGACAAACCCAAAACTTTACACGATGGCCGTCAACTTCCACGAACATAAACATCAAAACAATTCGGAAAATTTCAAGATGTTAAGTGACAGATGATCAGTCATTTGGACGACGAAATTTACCACACCAAATAATGCTTTCGGAAATGAAATTGTTGCCTGCCAAGGTTAACTTCAATCACCAAAACCACACGTAACGAAAAACGCTATTCCAAAATAATCAAGGGGAGCGGCTGATACGACTTGCCCTTCTTTGTGGCAGAAGCAGCGGCAAATTTAACGCTGCTTCTGGAGCACGAAGGCGGGAAGATAATACTTAAGGAGCGAAGTGTTAGCAGTTTCAGTTTTCTTTTTCATTATTTCGGGTATTATAAGTGTAAAGCTAAAAAAATTTGATTACATTTTGTTACGTTGTGTCTGTGACAGAATAACTGACGATATTTTTTATGACTGTGTATCTCTAGTACATGATGTTGTTTGCAATGATGACGAAAACTGAAAATACATGACGTCTTCTCAATAATTATTGAGATGAAATGCATTTGAATGAATGCATGACCATCGAACTACCGAAAATCAAAATAGCAGAAAATAAATAATGTATGAACCCACTTCGATCTTTGCAATTCAACGTCATTGGGAATATGCTGCAGTCAAATATTCATAGATTTTATTTAATTAAAATAGCCTACTAAAAAAATTTCTGCCAAGATACCACTTGGTTCAGTTTCTATATTGAATTTTGTTTCAACGTGACCGCTTCGTGACTATTACAAATTTTAACAAGCCGCGAGGTGCGACCCTTGAGGTCCACACGGTCAACTTCGCAGTAATATCTACATAAACATCAACAACATTACAACAATGAGAGGTCTTCATAGCAGTAACAGGAATGCGTTAATATGAATCATATCGTCTACGGGAGGGTCCATTGATTACGTAAGGTTTTTGGTCGATGAGGACAGATTGAATATTCACGCCTTTTTGGTCTTGAAATTTTTTGTTGGTTTTCAAAATTTAAGCATTTTTTTAATTAAAAGACTATAAAAACTATTAAAAATCTGCTCAAATTATGCAAATATTTTAAAACATTGAATTTACAACAATTTTTTAGAATAAAAGATATAAAGTAAAAGCATTCGTATGAACCCTCTTTAAATGGTAACTTTGAATGATTTTTTTATTTTTAATTTAGTTTTTTTCATAATCATGGAAGAAAATGTTGCTCCTTTCTCTCCAAAAACTGATAAGAATGTATAAATTTTATAAACTGGTATTAATGTACTGTGCAAATCAGGTAAAAAAATATTTTTTATGAAAAAACTATACTTTTTCGCATTTTCTTCTAGTAAATTAAAAAAAGGCTGAAACGAATTTTTATAATGTTAAAAACTTCACAAAGATGTTAATACACGTCAACTGACACCTTAATGATGCAAATATTATATCTGGTTCGTGAGATATAGTGAATGATAAAAATGACCTTGAAAATCATGATGACTTTTAATGATTTTTTATTTTTAATTTAATTTTTTACGCAATCATGAGAAAAAGTTTTGATGATGTTTCTACAAACATTATTTGAAGTAAGTAAATTTTATAAACATTGTCTACTACATTTCGCAAATCAGGTTAAAAATTTATTGTTTATGAAAAAACCTAATTTTTTGCACTTTTTCTTCTTAAATTAAAAAACGGCTCCAACGATTTTTTAAAAAATGCGACAAATTTACACAAATATTAATACGCGTTCATTGACACCTAAATAATGCAAATCCTATGTTTGATTCGCGAGATATAACGCATGTCAGCAATGACCTTGACGATCATGATGACTGTTAATGATTTTTTAATTTATTATTTAATTTTTTACGTAATCATGAGAAAAAGTTTTGATGTTATTTTTACAAGCACTGCTTGAAATATATAAATTTTATTAAAATTTAATACTGTCTTTAGTAAATCAGGTTAAAAATTTATTGTTTTTAAAAAAACCCTAATTTTTTGCACTTTTTTTTCTTAAGGGGTTATACCTATGTGAAGGCTAAAAAAACAAGCCTTTTTTCAAAAAAATTTTTTCAAGGATTTTGAAGAAAAGCTTTCATAAATAATATATCAATTGAAAGGGCAACTTTTCGGGAGTGCAAAACATTTTTTTAATTTTAAATTCAATACAAAATGGCGGCTGTAGTGCACGTCAAAGTCACTAGTATTTACAAAAGGCGTTCCGCGGCCGGACAAGTTTTTCAGCCCCATCTGCATCTGGAACAATAAATTTTTTTTTCATAAACTCCATGAGTTTTGCTAGTGAAGTACACACGATAATAGTTTAATATCGATTTTTCGCAAAATGGCGACCATTTAACAAAAAAATTGCATTTTCGACCCAAAAAAATGACTTCAGTTGTTTATAACTTTTTTTAAACAAAACCAATCGCTAAAATCACTTCACTAGATAATCATATCAAGAAGCTACAGTTATAACGGCAAGTCAATCGGATGAAAACTGAAAGAGTTTCGTTTCCAGCAAATTTCAAAAAATACACTTTCGAGATAAACGCGTTTGAAGTTTCAAAACCTTATAAAGTTGTGAATTTTCAAAATTTTACTATATACAAATTTTTTAACCTTTACTCTGCAATCCCAGCACCATACAGTTGGCCTTCCAATGCGGTCGATTTCTCCTCCTCGTCCTTTCTTGATGCTAAAAGGCCGCGTCTCGCCTTTTTTACAAAGTCGGAAATTGAGCGCCCAGCAGCCTTTATTCGCTCGGCGTCTGTTTCTAAGCAGAAATTGTAAAAATTAGGTCCTGCAGTCAATCCTAATGAGTCTCAAACGAATGGCGATTAGGCGGACGCCTGTTGCTGATCTTGCTGCGCTTCTGCGATGAACTACTTGCTTTACTGCCTTTACGGCCACTGTACAGTTTACTACTCATTTCTAACACTTTTTTATACAAAACAACAGTAAAAATATCAATCAAAACATAGTACTTTAACCCCAAATGCAGCGTGTAGTCGATCGAGTAAACAGAAGCTCTCCTAGCGGCGTTTACGAAGGAAAGTGCCCTATACAGTGTATATTAATTACTATATAGTATAAAGCGAGCAAATTTTACGTGTTTCGAGCATTGGAGTTGCTTCAGAAATTTGATTCTCAAAAATTTTCTGAAGTATAATAGTATTTGGACCTTTTTGATTTCAATTCTAGGGATGTGTTAGCATACTTTTAGCCAATAAAAAAAATTGAAAAAAAAATTCACATAGGTATAACCCCTTAAATTAAAAAACGGTTCCAACGATTTTTTAAAAAATTTGATAGATTCACACAAATACTAATACGCGTCGATTGACACCTTAATCATGCAAATCGTATGTTTGGTTCGTGATATATAACGCATGACAGAAATGACCTTCAAAGGGTCAAAACAGCAAACCCCCCCGACCGAAGTATCCCAAAAACTAATCAGCTCTTAAGATTGCAAAGATGCTTCGATTGACACCTTAACAAAGTCGATACGACTTTGTTTACGTGAGTTACGCTCTTTGAAAAAACTGTCCACGAACGCACATACGTACGTACGGACGTACGTACATACACACACACACACATACATACTTCTTTCTAAAAACACTTAAAATATACTCTAAAGACCTCAAAACGTAAAGATATGTTGAAAATTTCAATTTCGATTTTCGAGTCGATTACAAGAACTTCCCATATACTGGGAAGTTAAAAATATTATTTTAAAAATATGGTTTTTTAAACCCGAAATTCAAAAATGCTGAGAGATAATCATCGCATCAATTGAAAATTTTACAAATTCAGTTAGAGCATATTATTGCCTAGAATTTATGCGCATTGTTTACATTCACCCATATTTATTGTATTTGCAAGTTTTTTTCATACCCCGAAAATAAAATTTGAAAAGATATGCTGAATTTCTTAGTTTTAGACGAATATAACGATATTTTAACGATTCCTCTAAGTCTAAAAACTGCACGGGGAATAATGGCGGCGTTCTCTTTTTATAAAGTGTAAAATTTTTTTTCCAATTTGCTTTCTTTTATTAATTCCAATATAAATTACAAAACTTGAATGTAATTTCGGATTATTAGAATTAAGAATGTGTAAATGTTTCATAAAAATTAAAGCATTGCTTATCTTTAAAAATTAAAATTTAATACCCACTATTTCGCACGCCTAAGCTGTAAGTATTTTCTATAGTTTTTATTTGATTTGATTAGTGTCAACCGATGTTATTTTGCATATTTCCCCTACCCTAGTTCTTTCGACTAAGTTGCTTCTACTTTTATATTATCGGCTCATTATAAAATCAGCAAGGATTTAATTGGCTGTTATATAGAAGCATGTTTAATGCAAATCTTCTTACGCATAATGATGTAAATTCAAAACTATGGTGGAGTTTTAAGAAAAAATATTTTATGCTGATTGCCATTCAACTTCGGAAACAGGATATTCGTGAAGATGTAAAACTTTGACTGACAATTAATTGTGTTGATTGCATCATTCAAAAACTTATGTTTTTTTTCAATTTCACGAAATCTACTTTCATGTTGAAAGGACCAAAATATTGGAAATACTGACTGGTACAACGGCAGTCAAGTTTTTCACATCTTAAAGCGACATTTAATTCTTTTAGATTTAAACTAGAACTTTGAAAGAAGATTTTTCTATCAATAATCAATTTTTTCAACAGGTTGGTTCATTTCAAAACGACATTTCAATTTCGGCCTAATAATGCAAGATACGTTTTCGAGCATTGTCCACTAGATTGCTACCTTCATCTTCGATGGGAACTTCAGGTATAAGAAACCCGGGACAAAGTTACACCTGGTTCCTGTCGTTAAGTCTCTCCAAATCAACAGTTTCGATAATTTGCCAATCAACTTGAAATTTTCACGGCCAGAAAGATGGGTCGATTGGCCAGGAACACAACCAACCAACCAACCGTTCATTCATTCACTATCTCAATCTTTAGCCACTGTGCACGGAGACGTAGACACAGATAAGATGTTCAGATACTAAAAACAGGTAGAACGAAGTTTTGCTTGTCCGCGCGCCGACTTGATTGATTTCTTACCAATTTACAAGCGGAAATTGTTTTAATGACCATATAAACAAGTAGTTCGCAGAAAATAATAATTACAGGGACGAAATTGAGGAAGTAATATATCATTGATCCCCGAGTTTGGATACACATTTGAAGTGTTGATGTGCAGTTTTGGCAAATTTGATAATATTATAAAAAAACAACATTCCTTGTATAATTAGGTTTTAAATAATTTGATTTTCTGAACAACAAAATTGGAATCAAGGTTTACTAAATTACGTAAAATATTTCAAGACAGTGAAATTTTCAAGAAAAGTGTACACAATCAGCACTATAATGCCTAGAGGCGTTTCATGAAGTTTAAAATTACAAATTATAAATTTCATTCTTCGTTTTGTGGGCAAATAAACTGCATCAAACAAATTTTAAAAAATTTCGTTGGCACATTTTGCTGCTAAATATTATTGCAGGAGTAATTTGGTGCCAAGGTATTATGCAATTATAGATATATTTTTTAATAATTTTAATTTGCTGTAGTAATCAAAGAGAATATTTTTCGCAGTGGTTTAAGTTGCATGTTGTTTACAATCTATTACTGGTATACTTTTGCTGAATTTTCGAGTTATTTTTGCCGTGGTATTTCGTGGGTATAAAGATTGGTTGATTGATTTTGCTTGTTGTTAAGTATAAGCATCATATAATCACAACTTATAACTCATTTACTATGTGATAGAAAAATCAGCGAGACCACGAGCTTCTGTCTTGATATAATAACCTGCAAGATCCTGGATTTAATGTACAATCGACTGAAATAGCTCCAATAAGAATGAAACGATTGAATAGGTTGGTTGGTTGGTTGTAGTGGCAGCCCCTTTTTATCCAAAGGTTGCTCACCTAGGCCACGAGAGGCCCATTGTGATACCACAGAATATAAGGGCGGCACTAGAACCTGCGGGATGACGAGAACCATCCAGATTCTCGAATAAAGCCGGCTATGCAGCCAATGTCCAGATCAGCTACTTCCGTGAGGTTGTCTAGGAAGGGCGTGCCCAAGGTTTGCATGCGCTTCCTGGACAGTGCTGGGCATTCGCACAGAAAGTCTTTGATTGTTTCTTTCTCTTCCTCCGATCTGCAACTTCGGCAGAAATCATTGAAAGGGACACCCAATCTTTCTGCGTGTCTGCCGATCAGACAGTGGCCCGTCAGTACGGAAACGACGGAACTCAGGGTTTCGCGGCTTATATTGAGGAGCCGCTTGGTGCGTTTGGAGCACAGTGCGTGCCAAGTTTGCCTGGTTGTGCTACAGCTTTCTTCGAGCAGCCAGGCCCTATTCGCAGCCTCCACGTAGTGCTGCTTAAATCCTAGCTTTATGGAAGCTAGAGGTTGGCCGACTTCGGGGTTAAGTGTATATTCCTGAAGCTCGGTGCCAGCTCTCGCTAGGGCATCTGCTTCGCAGTTTTCAGGTATATCACTATGCCCCGGTACCCAACAAAGAATCACTTCACAGTGAAGCGACATAACGTTCAGTTGTGAGCGGGATTCCATAGCTATTTTAGATGAAGTAAGCACGCTGGATAATGATTGGATAGCAGCTTGACTGTCAGAGAAGATGTTTAAATTTCTTATGGAAATTTTCTGACTTCTCAGCCAGGCTACTGCCTTATAAATCGCAATGACCTCTGCCTGAAAGACGCTGCAGTGTTCTGGTAATCGGAAGGATAGTTTCAGACCTAGCTGTTCTGAGAACACGCTACAGCCAACTCTTCCTTCCATTTTTGATCCATCAGTGTAGATAACGACCGATTTCTGTATCCAAACTCTTTCTGTGGTCCAGTTCTCCCTACTCGGCATGACTGACCTGAAACCATGGTGAAAACAGGGAATCGGAGATGCAAGGTCCACTTTCCCTGACGTTGGCCCATCTCTCCGTAGTATTGTGGAGTGACCAATGTTCTCTTCATGCCAGAGTCGCAGAGCTTTCAATCTAACAGCAGTGCACTTGGCCTGCTGTCTCGTAAGTAGCTCTGTCGGAAGCCAATTTAATAGCATAAATAATGCCTTTGTCGGGGTAGTCCGTAGAGCCCCGGTGATTGCAATAGCCGCACTCCTTCTGACCTTGTTTAGCAGGTTTAAGTTTGATGCTTTCGCCATAGCAGGCCACCAAATAACTGCGCCATACAGAAGGATTGGTTCCACTATCGCCGTATAGAGCCATGATACAATTTTGGGATTTAATCCCCACCTTTTCCCAATAGCTCGTTTGCAGTAGTAGATTGCGCATGCAGCCTTGCGTGCTCTTTCGGCTGTGTTCGCTTTCCATGCGAGTTTAGAGTCCAGAATTAGACCTAAATATTTGACCTGATGAGATGGGTTGAGACTTATCTCCTCAAGTTTAGGTGGGACAAATCGTGGAATTTTGTACCTTCTTGTGAAGAGCATAAATTCCGCATTTTGCGGATTAATCCTTAGACCACACTCTTCGCTCCATTTGGTAAGAATACCTAGGGCAAAGTTTAGTCTTTCCGATAGGGTGTTAACAAATTTTCCCGATATTGCTATTGCAACATCGTCGGCATAAGCTACGACTTTGCAGCCAGTCGCTTCTATTTTTGACAGGAGTTCATCCACCACTAGGTTCCATAGAAGGGGTGATAGCACCCCACCTTGTGATGTGCCTCTGCAAACCCTCCTTCGTAAGGTACTGTTTCCTAGCGTGGAGTTGATGTTCCTGCTGCTAAGCAATTGACCGATGAACCCTATCAGGTTGTCATCGGCATTGCTTTCCCCGAGTGCTTTACCAATAGCCTTATGGCTGATATTGTTGAAAGCCCCTTCGATGTCTATAAAAACTGCTTGCGTGTATTCTTTGACGGTTAGCGATTTTTCGATGTAGCTGGTGAGCGAGTGAAGAGCTGTTTCAACCGATCTCCCTTTTGTGTATGCGTGCTGCGCGTTAGAGAGTGGTTTCAAAATAGCTCTCAGATGGATCTCTATCAGTCGCTCCAGTGTTTTCAGCAGAAAAGAGGTGAGGCTGATAGGTCTGTAATCCTTAGGTGAGGAGTGGGATGTTTTACACGCTTTAGGTATGAAAACTATTTTTGCTTTTCTCCACTGCTGTGGAATGTAAGCCATCCGTACACATGCTTTGAAGATGGCGTTCAGCCATGGCAGTGCTATATTGATACCCTACTGGATCTCAATAGGTGAGATGTTATCCATGCCAGGGGATTTGAAGGGTTGAAATGAGCTGATTCCCCAGCGTAGGAGCCTATCATTTACAGGCACAGTAGTTGGCATGCAATCCGGGAGCGTGTGTGGATCCGCTTTGTGAGCCACACTCTCACTGCCCGGGAAGTGCGTATCCACGAGAACGGACAGAGTCTCGGAGCTGGATTTTGTCCAGACTCCATTTGCGTCCTTAACGGACCCTAGAAATGAGGGGGAGCTCGTCATGACTTTTCGCAGGCGACTGACATCCTTGGAGTGTTCTATTTCTGCACAGAAGCTTCTCCAAGAGGTGCGTTTAGCCTTTCTGATAGAGAATTAGAACTCCTTCAGTTTTGTTTTATAAGAACACTAGTCATTAGATTCTTTAGCCCGATTGAAGGGCTCCCTACATTCTTTCCGCAGCTCCGCAATGTCACTATTCCACCATGGGAGTTTGTACTTCCCTCTAGGCTTCGTTGGACTACATGCAGACCTTGCTGCGTCATTGAAGGCCAATGTAAGGGTCCCAACGGCTTCCTCAAGACCGGGTATGTCTACAATCTCTGGGGGTCCGCCTTCTAGCGCAGACAAAAAAAAACGATTGAATAAGAATGTATGACCTTTTCGGAACAAAACTGGATCTCATTGAAAAAAAACGGTCTCCGCCAGAAATTTAATAAATTTTGGAAGAGGACCTAATAGGATCACTTTCTGCCTGTCGTTAGCCCAATGTGTTATGACGAGTTTTGAGACCCATTATCGATCGAAAATTTAAGATCTATGTTCAGGATGCAATATACTTTATAGAGACTGCCTGGGAAAGAGCTGCACCCGTAACTATTGTAAACCGCATTCGAAAGGCGTGTTTTGCAGCGCTAATTCCTGAAGAGATAGACGCTGACGCGCAGTATGAGAACTACGATAAAATTTCTTTACACAGCTGGCCCTGATAAGTTTGAAGTCCGCCATCACTTTGAAAATTCAAGGACGAAGACATTGATGATGAAGCAGTAGATGTTCATTTTGCAACATTGGATATTTAGAGCTACAGCGGCGCTTATTGTTGTCTGAGGAAAATCGAATTATTTGCTAGTCGTAAAAATAATGGGAAAGTCGTAAAACCGTTAAGAGGTGCAAATTTCTTTTTTAATTAGTCATGGAAAATCAAAAGCAAACTGTAGTTCCAAATGATTTCTTAAAAGAAAGTCTAAAAAATCTTAATATATACAGTTATTTAGTGTTACGCTTAACAATTTTTTTTGATTACTTTCGTGTACGAAATAAAACTTTGGCTGCAAATCCGTCTCTAATAAACGTAACGCCTAATATGTATTTGCCGGAACCTATGTATGTATGTATGGTTCCGTCATTGATGAACGCGTAGAATGTCGGACTACTATTCACACGACGAGCGGTGCTAGTCCCCATTGCGACTTTCATAATGTCAATAATTCACAATTAGGAAATAAACAATGAGCAGGCAGCTAATCGAAGATGTGTAATGAAACTGGTCAGCAAGAATTTTGTATTGTTGACCTAATGGCCGTTCTGCCCCGGAGACTGAATGAGGTTCAGTGGAGCTAGTTAGGCACAGATATTGCTGCCTAAGCCCGCCATGACATGGCCTAGCGCATGCGTGTCCGCATGTGGTTGACGCGCTAGGCCCACCGCAGGCCATGGTATGGCGGGCCCAGGCAGCAACACCTGCGTCTGGCGAGCTCCACTGAAGCTCATTTTCTTTTCGGGATTAGCACAGCTGCCCAAGAGGTGGTTTGCGCACGGTAGCTTAACGTTTTATTTTTTTTGCGTTAGACTTGGGAGTTTTGAATTTCGATTAGGATAAAGTAGAGGATTTTGGCACTCTTGGGCAAGCCTTGAGTGCGTTCTTGTCCCGGTAATCGCGAATGAATTTTGGAGTGAATTAACGTAGGAGATATAGCTTCCAAAGCTTAATTATTTGTTGTTTTTTTGGGATGACCAAAACAACGCGGCATTCCGTATTGTCTGTCAAGAGGTTTCTAGCCAATTGCAGCATCCCAGTGTTGGACCATCCGCCATATTCGCCAGATATTGCACCATGCGACTGGTTACTGTTTCCTGAGATGAAATTTGCATTTAAAGGAACAATGATTTAAGCCCGTTGAAGCTGTGAAAGAAAAAACGCCACGCATCTTCAAGGAGCTGGCAGAAGAAAACTTCAAACAATGGAAGATTCGCATGTAGTTTATGTTTTAGGTGATAAAAACTAAATATGTATGAAATCAGAATAAAGTGATGCTGATGCTGTACATCGGCATTGTTATTCAATAGCCGCACCTAGTTCTTTAAAAAAATTAAAATCACCTCCAAGACTTAAGGTGTTTATGTAAAGAAGTCTTTTTAGGCATTCCTGAGATAATGCTATCTTGTTTTTGTTGTTGAAAGCATTCTTTTATACTTATGTAACAGTGTATGATACTAACGTTTTGCTAGTTTGGAGGATTTAACCGCAACTGCCGAGGAATTCAATGCTATTGTTTTTGTTGAAAACTAGAAAAATTCAAGAATTTTAATCTAGGTTCTTTGTTATTACGATATGTCTTAATTAAATTGCTTCATGTTGAAATTCCTGTCTTACATTAAAAACAATTTTTTTCTTAGTATCCACACAACTGTTAATATTTTGAGTTGTCTTCAACGCGATCTTAGAACGGGCTATTAAATCAGAGCACACAAACAACATAATATTTTGCAAACATGAAAGAATGCAATAAAACAATTTAAATACCACTTACCTCTTTGCTTGGCACACATATTGGAGTTCCCTCTTTAACAATACCATTCTCGACCATCACACCCATAACAATTGGATCTCGCGAATTAAATATAAATTGTGGCAGTATCTGCAAAACAAAAGATAACAAACTTTAAATATCTGAAAACACACGGTGATCAAAACAACATATTTGCATGAAAACCTTAAGCCATCTAAGATAATTAATTATCTGTAAATGTATGTACCCACGGAACAAGTAAGCGGTTGACGTTGTTGCTTATGGATCTTAAAAACTTGAATTTATCGCTGTTGCGACACATATCGTGAGTGCACATCATTAAAGCATTAAAATAAAAACTTCAAGACACAAAACATGATTAAAGCATTTTGCACGTTTGTTCTCTGGAATTACAAGCTAATTATTGCGTTTTTAATATCCTCTGCAATGAATTTGTTGCGTATGCTACTTTTTCGAAAAGCATTATTTGGAATTAAGAATTTTTTTTACGTTTCTCTGGTGAAATTTCATACGCAGAGAAAGTTATAATACTCTAAACTTTAGAGCAAACCTCATTTTTTAAGGGAATTTCCAGAGAAGTTCTTTTCTAGACTCACAGTATTTTTAGGTCAAGTGTAAATCGGAAGAAATTAAGCAATCGTGTTTCCACGTACATACATATAAGCAACTAACCTTAGAGAACTGTTTAGAATCGAGCCACTACCATCTTTCAGATTAAATACTGGCCTTCTAACAAAGCAAGTGCAGTACAATTTGCATCACAAAGGGAGCTTGCGTGATTGCCTTGAACGTAATTGATACTACTCTTGATGTTTGAACATATCTGCATACATATTAGCCGCAAGTAGTATTCAAACCAGTTTAACTAACAACCTCACTTGAGTACTTGCAGAGAGCTGGAACAAAGCCATGAATGAAATGGAAAGAATAATTGCCATTGTTGAAGCAATTACGATTAAAGAGACAATTATTCACTGCAATCACGTACGTTGATTGCCTTCCTCGTACATTTGCCAGGCACAATCTTTAAACCTAAATGCATATCTTTCCTTGACTTTTGTCCGCTGTCATGTTACCATGTAGAACTCATGTGAGACACATCACGACTATTTCCCGCTAAATGTACTTCTTCGTGAAACAATTACTATCGACCATTAGTAATTTTCATTTTCTCGTCTTCAAAACTTAGTTTGTGAAATCCATTTTCCCGACATTGAATAGACAAACTATATTATCAAACCTAATTTTTTTCTCCTAAGCTCGCTCGATAGTAGCAGAAACTCACCTTGAGCTTGCACGGAAAAACAGCGATGCTTTTAAATTCGTCCCTCTTCTTTTGCTTCAGCTCGTCCCGATATGCCATGAACTTATCGAACAAATGGTAAATGATGTCAGCCTGGAAAATTTTCACTCCCAACGAATCGGCCATCTCTTGGGCGTCGCGTTCTATTTTCACATCGAAAGCTAGAATTGTAGCGTACCTGGTGTAATGGGAAAGATGGAAAATGTAATTAAATTTAAATTGTATAAAAATATTAGGCTTTGATCTAAAATCAACTTTAGGAAATAGGCAAACAGGAAGGCAAGTCGTCATTTTGATTGTATTTAATGGGGAACATTTTCAGTACTTAAACATATCTTTTTCCTTGACTACTAGTTACTGTAATAGAATAATGGAAATAGGAGATATGGTTCAATGTAATCATATTCTAAGGTATTCAATCAACTCGATGAATTTCAATGCATTCATGAATATGATTGGAAATATTCTATTTTCAGCCATTAATGTGAAATTGATAATATCGATTTTATTCACATCGTGTTAGATTTTTGCTGAAATTCTTTCGAAGTTGCTATTTTGAACTATAGTCTATATAAGAAGGTCTATAGGAAACTGCTGCACTTTCATTTCAAATAATGTTTTTTTCTAAATTGTTGAGAAAATTTGTTTTAATGAACGGAAAGTTTTCTATATGAAGGAATTGTTTAAAGTAGGATATTCTTTAATATACGACAAATATTCATGCGTTGCACGAAACAATCATCGCCCAATATATCAAAAGATAACCAAACATTCTAGAAAATAAAAATATCGATTACGAATTTCTTCATATTATCCGGATGAAAAGCACCAAAAATTTCATTTTTTGTGTTTTGAACCTTCGTGTCTAGTCGACAACACCGCCCACTAGTGTGCTTTTGGTCAAAACCTAAAAAATAAAATGATTATATAGAATTGCTACGTATGCATAATATACGCTAACGAAAAATTGACAGTCGTTATATTGCGCGGATACAAATAATTTAAAAAATAGTTGAAGTATAATGAGCTTAATCCATCAATCCGTCTGTCACCCCGAAACCACGCCACCAAAAATGATTTAGCGATTTGTATATATAGGGTATTTTTTTAAGAGGCATAAAACTTACGCAACTTTACGCAGATTAATTATTGAAATCATCAATTTTTTCGCTTTATTAGCTTAAAAATTGTATGGCATTTTGTGTTTTAAAATAATTTTTGGCATATGACTACCGCGGCTGCGTCATCGGAAGGCCATCCTGTCGGGCCAATTTACCACCTCTTCTCCCAGCATAGCCGGCCGTATTTCGCCAATAACGCGTTCCATGTAGGCTTTCAAGTCATCAAAGTTGCTGATTTATCAGTGTAGGCAAGTTCCTGCTGGAACCATTTGTCTCTTAGACGATTGGCATTGAAATTGAGGATCAAAAAAGTATTAATCATCTGTCGATAACGATCGCCATTAACGCCAACGCTGGTTGCGCCAGCATGCAAACCGCACCATACAGTGACTTTTCGGGATGGAATGCCGCTTCCAAAGTCTTTTGAGAGTTATCCGCACACCAAATACAGTGCTTATTTACATTAAACCAGAATTAAGCCTCATCACCGAAAATGATTTGACGGTAAACATGCGGTTAAACTTTGAACTCATTTACCAAACGTACGAAACAGCTCTTTTAGAGCTTTAATCCAATATATTTCCTCAAAATTTTCCATGTAGTGCACGGGGTCAAGTTGTTGAAAACGGCGTCGAATCGATAAATTTAGATACTCAGTCAGACTATCCTCTACAGCAGCGATAGCTGCCGAGGCACGAGCTCTTATCGTGCATATCGAAGTACGCACGGTACGAGCTCGTGTTGGATGAACGTTGTCCAATAGAGCATGCGTGGACATAAATCTTTGTATCGTTTTGCGTATCAGCTACTCAGATGGACGATTATGGGCACCATAAATTGGACGAAGTGCTCTATAAACTTGGCGCACCGAACGCGAATTTCGAAAATAAATTTCCACAATGTCGAGACCTTGTTTGAGTGTAAGTTTTTGCGTTTTACTTGCCTAAGTAAATGGAACATAATATCAAAATTCCATCGAAATTTAACAGCTACAATGACAGACATCTATACATTCGAAGTTCTATACCTTTAAAAAACATTCTCTATATAACGAAGTTTAGAAAAGATATATCAACGTACAAAATCACCTGTTTACGAGTAACAGACGATTGTTTTAGCTTTCTAAAAATTAGCAAATTACGAAAATGTTGTTCAAAGACTAAAAAGACTTTCAGGGAAAGGCGTTATGCATTATTTGTTATTTCGTACAAAAAGATCATAGCAACGGTGCATTTCATTTGATTTCGAGCGAAAATACATAATTACCCGTTATATTTATATTTACCAGTTTCGATTAAAATATTAGAATATCAAATCAAATGAAATGCATAGGAAATAAGTATCTTTTTTTCAATTATTAATTGTTCAGCTACATTATGACCAAATAAGAAAAGCTGTGGGAAATTATGAAAATACCAACAATTGTAATCCTTCGCAGGATGATTTTATAGGCTAAAGAATTAAATGACTGGTGTTTGTACAAACTTAAATTTAAAGAAGTTCAAAAATTGCATTAGGAGGCTCAACTATTCCTCGTGGAAAAACTTCTGAGCAGGCGTAAAAAACTCCAAGGATGTCAGTCGTCTACGTTAAGTCACGACAAGCTTCTCGTCATTTCCAGGACGCAAATGTAGACGAAGTCCAGCTCCAAGAATCTGAGTGCCATTATGAAATCGCACTTCCATAAAAGCAAGGATGAGCCAACAAAACTGATCTACACAAATTCTCAAACGGTCTGTCAACCATTTGGACAAACAGCTCATTCTAACCCTTAAAACTTCCTGACTCGGACATTATCTCAACTGATGAGATCAAGAAGGAAATCTGCTTTGGTTAAATGTCATCTTCAAGGCATGTCTACTGATGGTTTACATTTCACAGCGCTCGAAAGAAGCTAAAATAGTCTTCATACACAAAGCGGGTAGGACCTCCTACTCCTCGCTTAAGGATTGTAGACATATTAGTCTATTTTCTTCTGAAAACACTGGCAAAGCGGATAGATATCCTTGTCCTAAAACCTCTCTCCATAACGCAGCACGCGTTCAGTCACTTCAGTCACTTCTTAGCTACATTGGAAAATCGCTCGACTATAAGGAATACAACCAAGCAATTTTTCGGAGCTTATGCTTTTTCACAACAAGGTACAAAAGTCCGCAATTTATCTCGCCTAAACTTCAGGATGTAAGTCATCAAGTCAAATATCTTGACATAATTTTGGACTTTAAACCCGCTTGGACTCAGGACTACACACCAACACCCCAGGTCAGGTTCAACAAAGTCAGGTTTTAAGCAGCATTATATAGAAGCTGTTTACTGGAAGAAACTTGTACGACTAGGCAAACTTGATTCGCACTGAACCCTTAACACAAAAAGCAACTCCTCAATATGATTCGTGAAACATTAAGTTTCATCATATCGGTATTGACGAGGCCCTGTTCAATAGGCACACACGCAAACCGACTGGGCGTTTCTTTCAACAACTTCTACGGTAGCTGCAGATTGGAAGAAAAGAAGGAAACAGTTTAACATTTTATGTACGAGTTCCCAGCACAATCCAGAAGACGCATGCAAACTCTAGGCTTATTCCTCTTGGATAGCCTCACGAAAGTAGCTGATTTAAGTATTAGCTTCTTAGCAAGCTTCAGAAAGAGTCCAAATGCTTCTCATTATCGCAAAACTGGGTTCTGGCGCCGTCTCAATCGTTTGTGGTATCACAATGGACCTGTGGAGATCTGTCGTACATTTGATTTTATTTCGTACATGCAAGATATAAATATTGTATATTTTAAAAGCTTCTATGAAACCCTGAGTTCCATCGTTTCCGTACTGGCGGGACACGCAGAAAGATTGGGTGTCCCTTTCAATGATTTCTGCCGAAGTTGCAGATCAGAGGATGAGGAAGAAACAATCCAAGACTTTCTGTGCGAATGCCCAGCACTGTCCAGGAAGCGCATGCAAACCTTGAGCTCGCCCTTCCTGGACAACCTTGCGGAGGTAGGTGATTTAGACATTGGCTACATAGCCGGCTTCATACGAGAACCTGGATGGTTCTCGTCATCCCGCCGGTTCTAGTTCCACCCTTATCTTCTGTGGTACCACAATGGGCCTATCGTGGCCTAAGTGAGCCACCTTTGGATAAAAGGGGCTGCCACTACAACCAATCAACCAAATGCTTCTATATATTATCTCCATATCTGGAAAGAGGTTGACAAAATTCGTTCTGGATAACCGAGAGTTAACTGTGCATATTAAAATACTAAATGAGCAACACGAACAAATTTTTATTCTTCGAAATTTAATCCAGTAGAATAATGTCCGTGCATTGCAGAATTATAATTGCTGATTTTATTGATGGCTTTTAGTTGTACCATGTTTAAATCTCTTTCATGCTTTCATTTCGTAAGCCAAATCAGCCTTTTTTCTCATCGCCTCCCCATATCTGCACTATGAATCACATAAAATATGCGTTCTTTGACGCATTCATTCAATCGTTACCTACCACGATCATATTTTTCCGACGAAACTTTAAAAGAATTCATTCTAGTCCATTTTAATGGCTCTATAAAATTATTTTCATTGCTTTAACACATCCATCTAATAATGTAAGATAGTACTTGGGCGAAATAAAAGATAAGTGCAGGCCAGCTACTCTTTCAAGATCTTTTTTTTCGTCTTGAATCTGTTACTTTGCTTGTTGAGCGTACTTTCAAGTGGTAGCTGAGGTATATAATCCAGTCGTTAGCCGATGACGACTACTATCTTTTTCCACTCTTGTCTCGAACTTAAGTGCACTTTGAAAATTTTATGCTTTGCTCGTATTTACATCGAGTCAAGCGGAAAAAATCGTTTTTATGACTGTAATTGAACTATTAAGCGAGTCATATGTTAATGTTCTCTAACATGCATACATATGAACGATGAGTTTAATGATATTAGCACTTTAAACCCGGAGAAATTGATACTAAAATGCATCAGTGAAAATAAAATTTCCAGCTCTAACATTCGGAGGAAACATTTATTTACAGCTGACATGTTGCGCGATGTGTAACAGGTTATCGAATATATTGTAATTATAACTGTTTACAGATAATGATTTAAGAATTTCAAATGCTTATTAGTAATATGCATAAAAAATAAAAAAAAAATAGGATGCTAATTGGACGAATTGTAAAAAATGCATTCAACTGGACGATATGTAAAAAGTTATTATTGCAAAACCTTAATTTATGAAAAGCTTCTTTGCTAAGAAAGAAAAAAGACATATAACACGTAATGAGTTCTAATATTTATATTCACTTTGATTTTCTTATAGCTTTATCGATTCCTAAAATTAAATATAACTACATAGTTTGGACGTATTTGTGTGTCAATACCTTGAACCAATAGTATTTTATTATTATTTTATTAAGTATAGAACTTGCGACAGAGTTATCTGTCATTGTAGCTGTTAAATTTCTCTGTCATTTTGACATTAAGTTTAATTCACCATGGCCAATTACCATGCCAAGATTGATACCTGAACAACGTTTTACATTTGTGGAAATTTATTTCCGAAATTCGCGCTCTGTGTGCCAATTTATGGTGCTCTTAATCGTCCATCTGAGCAGCTCATACGCAATACAACAAAAAGATTAATGTACACTTATACTCCATTGGACAATGTTTATCCAGCACGAGCTCGTACAGTGCTTACCGAGACAGCTATCGCTGCTGTAGAGGCTAATGTGATTGAGATTTATCGATTCGACGCAGTTCTCAAGGACTTGGCCTCTTTCCGTCCACTACGTGCAAAATTTTGCACTTAGGCCATATAAGATCAAATTAGTTCAGCAATTGAAGCCATTTGACCATCGTTTCACCGCTTGCGTCAAAATTTCGGTGAATGATCTGAGAGTGAGCTGGAAGTTGGACCGTATTTTTGGCGTCAAATCATTTTCAGCAATGCGACTCATTTCTGGCTGAATGGGTTCGTGAATAAGCAAAATTGCCTGTTTTGGTGTGTGGATAATCCTCAAAAGACCGGCGGTCTCATTACAACCCCAAAAAGTCACTGTATAATGCGGTTTGCATGCTGGTGGCATAAAATGTCCTTTCATTTTCAAACCTGAAGATGGTACCAACGCTAAAGTTAATGGTGATCGCTACCGACAAATGATTTGCAATTTTTTGATTGTCTACATTGATTCCAATCGTCTGAGGGACAAATGGTTCCAACAGGATGGCGCAACTCAAATACAGCGTGTGAAACCATTACTTTATTGAGCCGAACCTTTGATAAACGAATCATCCCGAGAAATGGACCTGTGAACTGGCCACCCAAATCAAGTGATTCGACTCCATTGGAATACTTATTGTGAGGGTACGTCAAGTCAATTTTCTATGCTGATAAACCAGCAAATATTGATGATTTGGAAGCCAACTTTCGACGCCTATGCCGGAAAAAATGGTGCCAAACTGGATCGACAGGATGACCTTCCGAAAACGCATTTTGATATCGATGTCTTGAAACGTTAGAAAAGATTTCATGGCCGCTATTGCTTTTTGAAACGCATTTATTAATCTTAAAAAGTGTTAATTATGGGAATTTTATTGTACGAGGGTCGGCTGATAAGTCCCGGGCCTCACACAGAGATGGCATCACTAGGGCAGTTAGACACTGGCATCGTATAGTTTTACTTTAGACTAGCTTGTATCTTTAGTTACAGGTCAGTAGCTTGTTTAGTTTTTGAACGACGGGATTTTTAACAAGACAACTTTAGAGTTTTCACGAAAATGGAGGATTTGGAGAAAACGAGCAGTGATTAAATACTTCTATTTGAAGGGCTAAACGCCTCAAGAAATCAAGGAGGAAATCGATAGTACATTGAAAGACTCTGACCCCTTCATATTCAATGATTAAAAGGTGGGCTGCATGTAGTCCAACGAAGCCTAGAGAGGGAAATATAAGCCCCCATGGTGGAATAGTGACATTGCGGAGCTGCGGAAGGAATGTAGGAAGTCCTTCAATCGGGCTAAAGAATCCAATGACTGGTCTTCCCATAAAATGAAACTGAAGGAGTTTAAATGCTTCATCAGAAAAGCCAAACGCACCTCGTGGAGAAGTTTCTGTGCAGAAATAGAACACTCCAAGGATGTCAGTCGTCTGCGAAAGGTTATGACGAGCTCCCCCTTATTTTTGGAGTCTGTCAAAGATGCGAATGGGGTCTGGACTAAATCCAGCTCTGAGACGCTAGCCATTCTCATGGACACGCACTTCCCGGGCAGTGAGGATGTGGCTGATGAAGCTGATCCACATACGGCCCCGAACTGCCTGTCAGCCGCTGTGCCTGTAGATGACAGGCTCCTACGCTGGGCAATCAGCTCATTTCAACCTATTAAATCCCCTGGAATGGACAACATATAACCCGTTGAAATCCAGCAGGGAATCAATATAGCGCTTCCATGGCTAAGAGCCATCTTTAAAGTATGTCTACAGATGGCTTACATTCCACAGCGGTGGAAAGAAGCTAAAATAGTCTTCATACCCAAAACGGGCAAGACATCTCACTCCTCACCTAAGGACTATAGGCCTATCAGCCTCACCTCTTTTCTGCTGAAAACTCTGGAAAGGCTGATATAGATTCATTTGAGAGCTACTCTGAAACCACTCTCTCATGCGCAGCACGCATATACAAAAGGGAGATCGGTTAAAACAGCTCTTCACTCGCTCACCAGCTACATCGAAAAGTCGCTAAGCGTAAAAAAATACACGCAGGCGGTTTTTATAGACATCGAAGGGGCCTTCAACAATATCAGCCACAAGGCTACTAAGAAGGCACTCGAGGAAAACAATGTGGATGGTAACCTGATTAGGTTTATCGTACAACTGCTAAGCAGCAGGAGCATTAACTCCACACTAGGAGACAGTATCCTAAAAAGGAGGACGTACAGTGGCACCCCGCAAGGTGGGGTGCTATTACCCCTTCTATGGAACTTAGTGGTGGACAAACTCCTGTCAACAATAGAAGCGACTGGCTGCAAAGTCGTAGCCTATGCAGACGATATTGCAATAGCAATATCGGGCAAATTCGTAAACACCCTATCTGAAAGACTTAACTTTGCCCTGAATATTCTTGCCAAGTGGGGCAAAGAGTGTGGTCTGAAGATTAATCCGCAGAAAACGGAATTTGTGCTGTTCACAAAAAGGTACAAAATTCCACGATTTCTCCCACCCAAACTCGATGAGATAAGCCTCATACCGTCTCATCAAGCTAAGTATTTGGGTCTAATTCTGGACTCCAAGCTCGCGTGGAAAGCGAACATAGAAGAAAGAACGCGAAAAGCGGCATGCGCAATCTACTGCTGCAAAAGAGCCTTGGGGAAAAGTGGGGATTGAAACCCAAAATCGTATCATGGCTCTATACGGCGAACCAATTCTTCTGTATGGCGCAGTTGTTTGGTGGCCAGCTATTGCAAAAACATCCAATGCAAACTTGCTAAACAGGGTCAGAAGGATTGCAGCTATTGCAATCACCGGGGCCTTACGCACTACCCCGACACAGGCACTGTTTATGCTATTGAATTGGCTCCCGACGGAGCTCCTTACGAGACAGCAGGCCAAGTGCTCTGCGATTCGATTAAAAGCACTACATCTCTGCCAAGAGGGAAATGTTGGCCACTCCACCATACTTCGGAGGGATGGACCAACGCCAGGGGAAGTAGACCTTGCGCCCCCGATTCCCTGCTTTCATCATAGTTTCAGGTCAGTCATCCTAAGCAGGGATGACTGGGCAATAGAAAGAGGTGGGATGCAGGAATCGGTCGACATCTACACTGAAGCCTCCAAAATGGACGGAAAAGTTGGCTGTGGTGTTTTCTCAGAACAGCTAGGCATGAAACTATCCTTCCGGCTTCCAGACCACTGCAGTGTTTTTCAGGCGGAGGTCATTGCAATATACAAGGCAGAAGACTGGCTGAGAAATCAGAAAATTTCCATAAGAAACCTGAATATTTTCTCTGACAGTCAAGCTGCTATCCAAGCACTATCCAACGTGTACACCTCATCCATGATGGTGATGGAATGGCGTACACATCTGAACGTTATGGCACTTCACTGTGAAGTGACTCTACACTGGGTACCGGGACATAGTGATATACCGGGAAATTGCGAAGCGGATGCCTTAGCGAGAGCTGGCACTGTGCTCCAGGAGTATACACTCACACCCCAACTTGGTCAACCTCTAGCTTCTATAAAGCTAGGATTTAAGCAGCATTACATCAAGGCTGCAAATAGAGCCTGGTTGTTGGAGGAAACCTGCAGGACAACAAGGCAAACTTGGCGTGCACTGAGTTCCAGACGCACCAAGCAGCACCTGAACACGAGTCGTGAAACCTTGAGTTCTATCGTGTCCATACTGACGGGGCACTGTCTAATTGGCAGACACGCAGAAAGGTTGGGCGTTCCCTTCAACGATTTCTGCCGGATTTGCAGATCGGAAGAAGAGGAACAGACAGTCCAACACTTTCTGTGTGAATGCCCGGCACTGTCCAGGAAACGCATGAAAACCTTAGGCTCACCATTCCTGGACAGCCTCAAGGAAGTAGCTGATTTAAATATCGGCTGCATAGCCGGCTTTATGCGAGAATCGGGATGGTTCTCGTCATCTCACAGGTTCTAGTGCCGCCCTCGTCTTTTTGTGGTATCACAATGGGCCTATCTTGGCCTAAGTGAGCCATCTTTTCGACAAAGAGGGCTGCCACTACAACCAACCAACCAACCAAGGTGGGCTGCAGAGTTGAAAATGGGACGTACGAGCACTAGTGATGAGCCTCACTCCGGACGCCCTGTGGATCATTGGAAAAATTCATCGTTTAGTAGTGGAAGATCGCAGATTAAAGTTGTTTGAGATAGCAGAGGCTGTAAACGTATCAAACGATTGTACAGGTAATGTTTTAAGTAATTGTTTGGGCTTTCACAAGGACTGTGCAATGTGGCTGCCGCGTTTGTTGGCACCTGATTAAAAGTTGCATAGAAAAACTGTTTGTGTTAATAACTTGGAGCTCTACCGTAAAAATCCTAGTGTATTTTGGAGACGGGTTGGTACCGTGGATGAAAATTGAGTACATCACTACACTCCAGAAAGTAAATCACAGTCAAAACAGTGCATTGCGCCAGATGAACCAACTCCAAAAGAGGCAAAGTCAATTTTGTCAGGTAACAAGGATATGGCGAATGTTTTCTGAGATGCACAGGAAATTATTTTTATTGATTACTTGGAAAAGGGTAAAAGTATCACTACTACGCAAGATTACTGCAACTTTGAGTGATGAAGTTAAAAGAAAAGAAAACCTCATTTGGCTAAAAAAAAATGTTTTATCATGACAATGCTCCGACCCATCGTTCAGTCATTGCAATGGGAAAAATTTAATTAATTAAAGTTCGAATTATTTGATCCTCCACCTTATTCCAAAGATTTAGCACCCAGTAAATACCAACTGTTCCCTAGCCTGAAAAAAATCTTGGAGTACGAAGATGTCACAGCAACGAAGATGCTCGTATCTATCATTGATGCGGTAAACAGCTATCTTGAGGACCTTGATAAATCGCACTACAGAGATGGTTTAACTAAATTAGAACACCGATATGACACATGTATTAGCCTTTCTGGAGATTATGTTGAGA
Organism: Oxycera nigricornis; assembly: GCA_963942545.1. Classification (NCBI taxonomy): domain Eukaryota; kingdom Metazoa; phylum Arthropoda; class Insecta; order Diptera; family Stratiomyidae; genus Oxycera; species Oxycera nigricornis. Next base: position 37,178,297 of record OZ012663.1, on the reverse strand, counting down.
AATCAATAAAAAAAAATTAATTTTTCTTTCATTGAGAGGCCCGAGACTTTTCAGTCGACCCTCGTAATTCCACATGGCAAAGTGTTTTGATAGTACTCTGAAAAGTAACACATTTTATTTTCTTCCATGTCCATGGCATAATTTTCTTTGAGGTTTTAGCGAATTTTTCGAATCAAAAATAATCATCACCTTAAACTATCGACACTGATAACTATCATTATGCTATTATTAAAAGAATGTAAACGAAAATTGCTGGTAATCAAATAGCTCAAAGTAATGGAATTGACATTAGACTTTTGAAATAAATTGGTGGTAACCGTGAGGGACTACTAGTAACATATCCATCATATAATAAGGTCATATTGGCTATAAAATATTATCATAATGTACATATTATGATGAAAATTCTACATTGCTCCCAAGAGAACAACTTGAAATATTTGCGTGCTTCCTGTCTATTGCCAAAGAGGATACTAAAAGTGTATTTTTTACGAGCACAGCAAGGTACAATAATTGTCATAATTAATAATGTTCCGAAAACATTTTGAAGTGATATCAATGAACTATTTTCGGTAAGTTGAAGTAAAGTTTTGGCGATACTGGATCGCAATGTAGAAATATCGACTGATGAGTCAGTAAAATAAGTATCATTATGATGCAATTTATGTATGACTGGAAGGAAACTGTTTGATTCAAAAATTATCACTAAAGCAAATTGCGGAACTATACTTTAGATAGGTACCACAGCATGTGACATTGGAAATATGCTGCTTTACTTTGGCTCGAAATAAATGAATGAATATTCAAATGTGTATGAAGCATGAATTTAAAATCATAGCTTCATACTAAGTCATTTTCAAATAATTAAAAAAAAGAAATTCGTTTGCGCTCATCTTAACGCACCTCATTTTCTTTCTTTATTCTTTAATTTCACTACTTCACAAACATTTTCGTGAAGCACAAAATTTTCTGATTTATCTTATGATGATCGTCCATTGTGCAACAAGAGATAGCGTACAGCTCAAGAAAGTATCTTCGCGAGTATCTAATATACGCAAGGTAAGTCCATCTTAAGACCCCACGCGAAATGAAGAGCGGATGTCGCAAAGTGTTTGTGATTTTTTTTCATAAACTACGATTAAGCCACGATCTAAGAATAATCAGAGGAAGTACGAATTTTAAGTGTCAGCATTGCAAATTGATCACTTGATTTACTAAAGAATACTTTTTTGTTGCAACACCATGATAAGAGAAATACAGGGTGGTCAAATATTTTTAATGAAGTTGCTACAAAATGCTTAGCATTAATTTAACTTAATTAAACGTAGCGTTCCGAAGACATAAATCATGACTAGACTAGCTGAAAAACTCCGGAGAAAACAGCTTTCTTTCCGCCATTTCACCCTGTCCTATAGTAACCAACGTCTTCTTCTGCAGCGGATACCGGCGACCAATGGCGCGATTCAGCATTTCCGAGCCCATTCATTGGAGTACGTGCCGGGCCCGCTCAATGACTTCCATTGTGCAATAGTTTATTGGCTTCTGCTTCTGACGTACGCATTTATTTGCAAATTCGATTACTGTACGACCTGGCAAAGTCAATACGCCACGGTCTTTTCCAATTGACTGAGGAAGTGACGAGATCGGATTTCACCACTAACAAACCTCGACGGAGCTTCCGTTCCCTGGAAGCAAGACCATGAATGAAGAATTAATGAATTGAATTTCACTGGATTGTGTTCAATGGAAGATCTTACGTGCTCATATGTAAGAGCTTTATGGTTTACGGTATTACGTGATAATGATTGGGTTTGGACTTCCCAGACATGTGGATGCATGCATTTGCATAGTAAACTTTTTACCAATGAAATCATGTATACATCAAAGATGTTGATGTATATTTAAAAATTTGCAAAGATAATCTAAAACAGACTCGAAGTCTGATTGACCGCTCCCAGGCAACGCCACGAAAATCGAAGGCAAATACATTTCTTTTCGATGGAAGATGAACAGAAGATAAAGACTCAGGAGTGACAATTTTTTTCATAGCAATCTGAAGATTTTTTTTTTTGAGAAAAATTATGTGGCGTATTGCAGTCTGTTTGCAAAATAAAACCATACTATCATTAACAGATCGGGTTTATAATTTTTATTCGAGAAGATACTGAATGCAAAAAGCATCCTTATCGACCCGGACCAAACCCGAAAAGAAACTTGCTAATACAAATTAAAACAAGCCGTGTGGCGCGACCCATGAGGTCCACACGGTCAACTTCCCAGTAATATCTACATAGATATTAAAAATATTAAACACAATAAAAGCTATGGAAATAATACTTCTTCAAATAATAAAAATGTACCTCTCATAAAAATTATTGGAATGATTTAATATTAATCGTAACATCTACGCGAGCGTCAACTGATTACGTAAGGATTTTGGTGCATTGGTTTGATTGATTATTCACGCGGATCAATCGGAGGGGGGACAGGTTACAAAGCAGTTTTTTCATTAAAGTTAAACATGGTGCTGTGAAGACTATTGAAAATCTGCTCAAATTTTGCAAATATTAATAAACTTTGATTGACTATACAACAATGTCTTTAGAATAAGAGATTTATGGTATAATGATTCGAATGAACCCTTTTTACATGGTGACTTTGAATGATTTTTTATTTTTAATTTAATTTTTTTGTAATCATGAGAAAAGTTTTTGCTGGTTTCTCTACAAAAATTTATAAAAGTTTATAAATTCTATAAACATTTATTATTACGATGTGCAAATCAGGTTAAAAATGGAATTTTTTATGAAAAAAACACTTTTCTAAAAAAAAAATTTAATGAATCGTAAAAAACGCTTTAACAATTTTTTTCAAATATAAAAACATCATAAAGAGGTTGATACGCGTCGATGATGGAAAGATTATATTTGGTTCTCGAGATATAATGAATGACGTAAATGACCTTGAACGTTTAATGATTTTTAATTTTTTATTTAATTTTTTTTGTAAACATGAAAAAAAATTTTGCTGATTTTTTCACAAGAACTATTTGGAGTATATAAATAATATAAACATTGATTACTTAGGTTTGAAAATCAGGTGAAAAATTTTGTGTTTTTGAAAAAAAAACTAATTTTTTGCACTTTTTTTAAAAACATTAAAAAACGGATCCAACGATTTTTTTAAAAATTTGATAGATTCATAAAAATCTTAATACCCGTCGATTGACACCTTAATGATGAAAATCGCATGTTTGGTTCGTGATATATAGCGCATAACATGGTTGACCTTCAAGGGGTGAAAACAGCAAACCCCCCCGACCGAAGTGTCCCAAAAACTAATCAGCTCTTAAGATTGCAAAGACGCTTCGATTGACATCTCAACGAAGTCGATACGACTTTTTTACGTGAGTTATGCTCGTAGAAAAACTGCCTGCGAACGCACGTACGTACGTACGTACGTACACACACACACACACATACATCTCCCTTTCTAAAAACACTTTATATATACTCTATAGACCTCAAAACGTAAAGAAAAGTTGAAAATTTCAATTTCGATTTTCGAGGCGATTACAAGAACTTCCCATATACTGGGAAGTTAAAAATGCTTGAAACTTTATGTTTGCGGAGAATTTATTGGCACTTTTTTCATTCAATACTATATTCCACCCGTTCTCCTACAAAACTTTTCTAAAGTATATAGACCAACTTTCGTGGAGCCATTGAACGGATTCCTAACAATGGTCAGTATACCAGGAGTCAGGAGTTATTAAGGTGGAACTGTCTTTACATGCCTACGATGATACATTCGTTGCCCAGACGGTAAGAAAAGAATTTCGTGTGCGTTTGTGTTTCAGTTGTTCTTTACAAAAATTGATCATGATGCTTCTGCATCTAGAAGTAACCATCTTCAGCAATTAAAACACACGACTTAAAAAGCGAGATTTTTTTTTAAAAACCTTTAAATGATTATCCTACGTTGCATCGTCAGTTCCGTGAATGTAAGAATCAAAATTTTCTGATAACAAACTACATACTCTTTTTTTTCATGTTAACTTGGTCGTTTGAAGTCGATGTTACTAATCGGATGTGAGATTGTATCGACATTGAACAATATTTTAAGGTAAAAATGAAAAATCTCAGCTCTTTTGTGAATATTTTAGTTTATATGTCTTGGAAGTCAATTAAGTTAAGCATAACATTAGAGCAGATGATAATTGCAAGCTTAAATCGCTACCTTGGTTCAAGACTATCCTATACATGCAGCACCGTGCCTTTACAGTAAGCATTTTCAAGCTGCTTGACATGACAACCTTCAACAACAAGCCGCGAAGTGCGACCCTTGAGGTCCACACGGTCAACTTCCCAGTAATATCTAGATAAACATTAAAAATATTAAACACAATAATAATTTTGAAAATAATACTACTTTAAATAATAATAATGAAAGGTATTCATTGCAGTAACAGAAATGAGTTAATATTAATCATATCATCTACGGGAGCATCCACTGATTACTCAAGGCTTTGGTGGATGGGTGATGATGATTGATTACCACAAATGCACATTTGATTGAAATTTTGATGGTTTTCAAAATTTAAGCCGCTTTTTTTTAATTAAAAGACTGTAAAAACTATTAAAAATCTGCTCAAATTATCCCAACATTTTAAAACATTGACTGACTTTACAACAAAGTCTTTAGAATAAAATATATAAGGTAATATCAATCGGCAGAACCCCTCTCATATGGTAACTTTGAATGAGTTTTTATTTTTAATTGAATTTTTTTCAGAATCATGAAAAAAGTTTTGCTGGTTTCTCTTCAAAAACTGATACGAATGTATAAATTTTATAAAAATTTATTACTGTGTTGTGCAAATCAGGTTAAAAAAAACATTTTTTATGAAAAAAACCTAAGTTTTCGCATTTTCTTCTATTAAATTAAAAAAAACGCTGAAACGGATCTTTATAATGTTAAAATAATCAAAGAGATTTTAAAACACGTCGATTGACACCTCAATGATGCAAATATTATATCTGGTTCGTGAGATATAGTGAATGGAAGAAATGACCTTGAAGATCATGATGACTGTTAATAATTTTTTATTTTTTATTTAATGTTTCTTGTTATCATGAGAAAAAAATTTGATGGTGCTTTCACAAGCACTCCGTGGAATGTATAAATTTTATAAAAATTGAATACTGTCTTCCGTAAATCAGGTTAAAAATTTATTGTTTATAAAAAAAAACCTAATTTTTTGCACTTTTTTTTCTTAAATTAAAAAACGGCTTCAAGGATTTTTTTCAAAATTTGATAGATTTACAAAAATGTTAATACGCGTCGATTGACACCTTAATCATGCAAGTCGTATCTTTGGTTCGCGAGATATAATGCATGACAGAAATGACCTTCAAAGGGTCAAAACAACAAACCCCCGACCGAAGTATCCCAAAAACTAATTAGCTCTTAAAATTGCAAAGACCCTTCGATTGACACCTCAACGAAGTCGATACGACTTTGTTTACGTGAGTTATGCTCGTAGAAAAAAGTGTCCACGAACGTACGTACGTACGTCCCTTTCCAAAAACACTTTATATATACACTATAGACCTCAAAACGTAAAGAAATGTTGAAAATTTCAATTTCGATTTTCGAGGCGATTACAAGAACTTCCCATATACTGGGAAGTTAAAAACACGTAGCGGTTAACTCTCGCGGAAGGAACGACCACAGCCTGCAACGCTTACCCATCACGATGCGATTAGGTTTTCGATGTTGTTAACAAGTCGAGAGTCCCCTTTCTGTCCCTACTATAGCGACGTTCGGTTTTACACAATATTCAGGAAAAACTTGATCTACCTTCTAACAAAACAATCTTTTTCCGATCAAAAACCGGATAACTAAATTGCGGCAGCTAATATCGCAGCCTCTTCCGTCTGTTGTTGATCTTATCGTCGTACCAAAAAGAAATTTTGATATCCGCCTTTAGCCGTTCCCGCCGTCCAAAGTCTAACAAGTGATATGTCGATAACGACGTACATTGTATGTGGCATGCACGTCGCTTCCGCCGCTCAAAAGAGGACGAGCGGTTTCCATCACTTCCCTTTATTGACTTTTAATATTCTTTCGTAACATTTCGTCCTGAGGTTGACAGTTGATACCACCTATTTCAGAATGCACTCAGTTATGTTGTGAGTTCTAACGATCGACGTGACATTGCAATTATCATTTTGAAACTAGGAAACTAGCCAAGATGCCGGTATTGTTTATGTATAGAGCCGCAAGTTGGAAAGACGGTGTCACGGCATCGAAACATTTGTTTATTTTGTCGTGGTTGCCGGGAATCGTATGTCGTTTATCGATGCCACCGCTGCCGTCGATGGATCCGGCATATGTCAAGTTACATTCGACGGTGGATACTCTGTGGGCGATATTGCGACTCTATTTCGAAGGAGTGTTCATCAACTTGAAAATGAGTCACATCGAATTAATGCTTAGTGCATTGTTTAACGGTTGCTTGGATACGATCAATCTCAACTACATGTGTTAGCTCAACTCTGAAACATCTGCAAGTCACTGAGAAAACCCGGGATCGATCCCAGCCAGCCAATTTTTTTTAGAAAGTAAATGCACACGATAATCGACGGATCATTGCAAGAATGATGACATTTTGTGGATTGTGCAATTAAATGGAATGTGGAAGCAGTTACAGGCAACCGAGAATCGACGCCAACCACCGAATTTGGTGAGTCGGTTTTTAAAGTTGAAGAATTTAGCAGTCGAGTTTTAGGGGCGCATCATGAAAGCTCCGCCGGCGAAGTCTGCGATCGATTGAAAATTTTTGGTGGTTTTAAGTCCGCATTGAGTAGTTTGGAAAAAACTTATGATCATAGCCGGGTTCTTTTTTATTTTATTAGTTATTTAGCATAGGTTAGAACCTCCTAGTCTAGTTGACAACTTCGCCTTCTAGTATGCTTTTGGTTAGCAAGTCCCTAAGATATACGAAAAACAAATTGACAGTCGTTATACTTCGTGGATAGAAATAATTATACAAACCAGTTGAAGTACAACAAGCTTAATCCATCAATAAGCCTAACCGTGGTCGTGCTGTCTGGTGGCGGATGGTAAATTCTAGCACCTGAAAAGGATGCCATCCGACACCCTGAAACCACGCTTCCCATTAAATTCTTTTTTACTGTTAATTCACCAGAACTAAATAAAAGTGATAGGCGAAACAGAAATCCCTAGCAGTTTAAGTATTATTTTGATTGTGAGTTGTGGTGTCGAAGATAGTAGTGAAAAAATCATTAACATGGCCAGATTCGTCCATATCACACTTGCAAGGAGGACCTCATATGGCTTATTTTAAAACTGTACTACGACGTGGTTGGTAAGTTAATAAAAACGTCCACGGCGATCCCATCCTGAATGAAAACGATCCATAGTCCAGCAAACTTATTGAAAACAATCGCAATCGAAGGCTCAATTGAGAAAGCGTTACGTGAAGATGTACATTTTTTAATTGAAGGATTTAAAATTTGTTGAAAGAATTTGTTACGTGCAAGGATTTGATTTGTCGACGTATCAGAGTTATTTCGTGAAATTTCGGTCGAACGATTACTTTAATATAATAAATAATACACCAACAAAATAAGTAGAAACACGTTAACAGAACATTTGTTCACATATGGTATAGTCTCATAAAGTTTTATTACAAGGTTAAATTGCTCACCTTACATGGACTTGTAAAGCATCGCTGAACTACATAACGAACCGGTAATTTTTGGTTTGTTCTCCGTGAAATTAGGCATTGAACTTTGGATTACTTGCCGAAGTAATGCCAGGTCCACTTAATTACAAAATATAGGATCCAGTAAAAAGTGAAAATATACCAAACATCTCTCAAGGTTTAAGGAATCCTGTCAATCTATTGTTTCTACGAGCAGAATGGATAACTGGCTTGAATAAGGACTCAATGTTGATACTGTTGAATCTTTCGTGATAACAATAAGAATAGAGGCATTTGGTGGCATGTCACCTATAGCTACTATTTGATAACCAGTAATTACTTATGAAGCCCTACGTTTTTTATGGACAATGAGAACATTCATAGGTAGGTTTACTTAAAACTAACTACATTCGGTAAAATATTGGAAGTATGTTTCATTGACATGGATTTCTATTTGAGTTTTTCTTTTATCTGTTTTAGATTTTCATGGACAATCCTGACAGTTTCCATAACAACCTCAATTGCAACTAGAGCTCTGAACATCGATTATTTATATTACTTAATATCATTTCAAAACAAACAAAGGAAAATACATATTTTGCTTGCTTTTTTTAACATTACTTTTTGTCCATTTCATCGACACGCAACATTTAAATTGGCCAAAAATTCAATTTTATCATTTCCTGAATGTGAAGCTCATTGCTTGTACCACGCTAACAGGAAAAATATAGAAAAACTATTTGCTTGTTCTGAAACTGCACCTCATAAAAGTATATGTGTTTCGAAATTTCCGAAAATAAACAGGAAAAACAAATCCACTCCATACTTACTGCGGTTCATGCTCCAACATAGTTGATGCCTTCATTACGTCACGCTTAACCACTGGACCGATTCGAATTGCGGAATACTGAAATGAAAATGGATACAAAGGAGAAATTACTTCCTGTTCAATAGCATATATGCAAATGAGAATAAAGAGTTTATACAGTGCTAGCGAAATGTTTCCAAACCAATAGATTTGGGAATGGTAGCTGAACCTTTTAATTTGTTGGAAAATTTCAAATCTACCTGAATAGCAAAGGAGCTTGTAGTGCCAGATGTTTGATAAAAATTCCAGAACGTTTTTAAACTTACCTTCAACATTCACATCGTAATTAATTAAGTCTTATGCAAAAATGCCCATTTAATAAATTTTCCAAACCATGACAGAAAAATTTCGAGCCAAGGATAGTAAAGTCTAGATAAAAATGTATATTAAATTTATTTTTCAATATCCTTTTACATGTTCCTTCAACTTGAAGGCAAGTCTCGCATATTTCGTAAATGATCTGTATCCTGTAAAATAGTTTTTAACTTTACGCTTAATGTATTCTTGGACGGCAGTCTTTATATATCATCATCCTTAAATCTTCATACCCGCAAGTTAATAACCAAATTTTCAAAATTTTGAATCTGGCTCCAAATGAATCACAATTCTCTCCGCATGGAGAGGCTTCGCATCAATGATGCGAAGCTTGCCCATGGGAAGGGGTGCTGATTGACGCCTTTGTTTCAATCTAGTTATTGGATTAACCGTGTTTTAAAGAATGAAATTTCGAGGAAGGCACGTTAAACCCCTATCTTTCATTCTCAGCCCACAAACGATGGTCCAATGGCTTCAATTGTTGCACTAGCTGGATTTTATAGGGCTTCAGCTCAATATCTTTCCTCAAAATTTTCCATATAGTGGACTGACAGAGTCCAAATCATTGAGAACGGCATCGTATCGATAAATTTGGATCCTCAGTCACACCACCCTCTACAGCAGCGATAGCTACCACGGCACGCACTGTACGAGCTCGTGTTGGATGAATTTGTTCAATAGAGTATACATTTTTTCGATCGATTATGAGCACCATAGATTGGACGAAGTGCTCTATAAGTTTGACGCACAAAACACGAATTTCGGAAATAAATTTCCACAATTTTGCGGCGTTGTTTGGATGTAAGTCTTTGCATGATAATTTGCCAAAGTAAACTAAACATAATTTCGAAATGTTACTTTTGAAGTCTATTTTGGTTATGAAGACTACAATTTATAAGTTCAGCTGCGCTAAACTCTAGAAACTAAAAACAAATTCACGGTATGTTTTACTCTTTCGTATTTTTTTTTTTGGGAAGAATAATTACTACTTATATGGATTACTTACATGACATCACTACAAAGAACATGTCTGCTTATTCGCATCGGAATTATTGAATGTAAAAAAAACTTCACTCTGATGAGAGTTGCATGCAGGAAATAACATTTACATATCATTTTCATATGAAGCTCACCATTTTGCATGAAGCGTATTAAGTTCGAGGCCGGAATGATGGACAGATGAACGAATATAATCGTAACACCATAGTTGCTTCTACTGATGGTGCTACCATGCAGAGCGTGAAAAGCATTCTTCCCAGTCGCCATATACGTAATCATTTGCCCATTCATTTCATGAAGTCAGTCAAATATTTACTCACCCATTCACTACTCAGTCACACTACGCCGCTGGCTATTCTCATTCATAAAACATGCGGATATGTGCCGCGCACGCTACGTAGCTTCTCTTGTATGTACATCCATCCGCACCAACACACGATTAGTGCATGGAAAGCATTTCATGCAGACACAATTTATTCACACATTCCAAGAGGTAAGTGCGCAATATTTCATTCAAATTCGCTTTCTGATTAGAATTATTTGGAAGCACAGGTAAAAAGTTGAGGAAAAATGTATGTTCCAGGGACCAGATACATGAAGGTTTTATGGAAAACAAGCATAGTTTATCTTGGAATCCATGAGTTGATCTTAAAAGTAAAATTAAGTTTTTTCCTCATATATTAAAATTGCAAATCATTACAAGAAAAGCGTAACATGAGGACATGGTGACATTTTGCAATAACGCATCTAAGTGCGAAATCTATCAAAGGTAGCAGTCATTTTTTGACTGATAAGCATGAGGAGCATGATTGCTCTAAACAGAACATGGAAGGACATGAAGATGTCTCCCAGATATATATGTATCTGATAGATAATAGCGACAGAAACGAGTTTGATCTTTTATCACGCGTAGTGCAGCACGAAATAGGGAAATGATTCCACCCTTCCAAAAACCGTCGGTTCAAATTTGAAAGGAAAAAAATCATTTTCAGAAATATACGTTCAACAGAGACTCTTGCATAAATTTTCTTTCAGTTTTCTTAAGATCTGTTTCATTCACCGGAAAGAATTATTGGGAGCGATAGCAGATGACTTCTTTGTTACGCTTCACGCTTTGCCGAGCATTTGTGAATGACGTTCGTCGTTCTTCGCATTATTACACGTTGTACCATAACTTTTATGAATGATTCGGTCGAAGAAAAAAATTCAAGTTATTTTTTGCGTCATTCATTTCCCAGGGCCCATTGAGTCAATTCAAAGGTGAAGACGAAGAATGAATTTACCCCAACGGACTTTGAACATTTTGTTGAGGAGGGAGCGAACAAGCGCATCTTATTTGCGTTCACATTTCGTTCATTTCCATTCATTAAAATGTCGGAATTTCCACGAAAGCTATTATTACTGGGATGAGAGCCAATATCAAGTGGAAATTGGCGCGGGTTCTGGCACCAGCTGTTCCCTCCCTGAAATAACAATGACAATCCCAAATGAGAGTCACCTTTCCGTTGATTATCTTGTGACATCGCCATGTCGAATTCCAGTGTTTTTATAAATTAGGCATGACAACCTGGGACAGAGCGTGAGAAAAGCACACTATGGAACCGGCACGATGTCATGGGAAACCGCATTTTTACCTTCAGGAAGGAGTTATTAACGTGGAACTGTCTTTACATGTCTACGATGATACATTCGTTGCCCAGACGGTAAGAAAAGAATTTCGTGTGGGTTTGTGTTTCAGTTGTTCTTTACAAAAATTGATCATGATGCTTCTGCATCTAGAAGTAACCATCTTCAGCAATTAAAACACACGACTTAAAAAGCGAGATTTTTTTTTTAAAAACCTTTAAATGATTATCCTACGTTGCATCGTCAGTTCCGTGAATGTAAGAATCAAAATTTTCTGATAACAAACTACATATTCTTTTTTTCATGTTAACTTGGTCGTTTGAAATCGATGTTACTAATCGGATGTGAGATTGTATCGACATTGAACAATTTTTTAAGGTAAAAATGAAAAATCTCAGCTCTTTTGTGAATATTTTAGCTTATATGTCTTGGAAGTCAATTAAGTTAAGCATAACATCAGAGCAGATGATAATTGCGAGCTTAAATCGCTACCTTGGTTCAAGACTATCCTATACATGCAGCACCGTGCCTTTACAGTAAGCATTTTCAAGCTGCTTGACATGACAACCTTCAACAACAAGCCGCGAAGTGCGACCCTTGAGGTCCTCACGGTCAACTTCCCAGTAATATCTAGATAAACATTAAAAATATTAAACACAATAATAATTTTGAAAATAATACTACTTTAAATAATAATAATGAAAGGTATTCATTGCAGTAACAGGAATGAGTTAATATTAATCATATCATCTACGGGAGCATCCACTGATTACTCACGGCTTTTGGTGGATGGGTGATGATGATTGATTACCACAAATGCAAATTTGATTGAAATTTTGATGGTTTTCAAAATTTAAGCCGCTTTTTTTAATTAAAAGACTGCAAAAACTATTAAAAGTCTGCTCAAATTATCCAAACATTTTAAAACTTTGATTGAATTTACAACAAAGTCTTTAGAATTCAAGGTATAAGGTAATATCAATCGGAAGAACCCCTTTCATATGGTAACTTTGAATGATTTTTTATTTCAAATTGAATTTTTTTAGAATCATGAAAAAAGTTTTGCTGGTTTCTTTTCAAAAACTGATAGGAATGTATAAATTTTATAAACATTTATTACTGTGTCGTGCAAATCAGGTTAAAAAATATTTTTTATGAAAAAAGCCCTAAGTTTTCTCATCTTTCTCTATTAAATTAAAAACAAACGGCTGAAACGGATCTTTAAATTGTTAAAATAACCAAAGAGATTTTAAAACACGTCGATTGACACCTTAATGATGCAAATATTATATCTGGTTCGTGAGATATAGTGAATGGAAGAAATGACCTTGAAGATCATGATGACTGTTAATGATTTTTAACTTCCCAGTTCCCTATGGGAAGTTATTGCAATGGGGTCGATTTTGCGAATCTCAAATTTTTACATATCTCCACGTTTTAAGTTTATAGAATTCAAATCCATCGTTTTTAGAGAGATGTCTGTGAGTGTGTATGTACGTATGTGCGTATGTACGTATGTGCGTTCGGAATTATTTTTCGTCTCGATTATCTTAAGAACCAAAGATCGGATTGACATGGGACTGGTTTCATTTGACGCGTAATTACGTAATTTAAAACTGAATGACTTGTCAGCAAAATCGGTTTTGCCGTTTTTTATTTAGGATGAAAAAACTGAAAAAACCACTAAAAATTGCTTCTTTTTAAACTGTTGGTACGCACTATTAATTCGTGCAAATACCAAATAACTTCATAGTAATGTTGTTATTATTGTGCGTTTTAGCAAAATTGTGATCGAATTTGTAAAAAATGTTATTTAAAAAAAAATAAAGAAATGCAGTTAATCATTGGATATTGTTATAAATAATTTAATATTGTTAGTCAAAATCAAATAATATTGGTTATAATTTGATATTGTATATATAAAGTCAATTATAATTATTCAGTAACGGTCAAACATTCTTAATAACGAATGATTATTGTAAATAATAATAAAATACCCTCAATAATAGTTGTGGATTCCGAGGCCGAGATGGAGAACGAGGTTGAGGACGAAGTGGAGGACAATAAGGATGACGAGGACGAAGAGGACGAGGTTGCCGAGGCTTTGGTAGAGGATCACGTAGAGACGTCTTCCTCTACCAAAGCTTTTATGGTTAGATAAAAAAATTGATAAAAATAATAAAAGTAATTATATTAATTTAGAATAATAATGTTTAATAATAGTAATTATTAATAATAGTAATTAATAATCAAAGCAAATTATAGCTTTTTTTCCCACTGGGAAGTTAGTCGTATGGGCCTCAAGGGTCGCACTTAGACCACATTTTTTATTTTTTATTTAATGTTTCTTGTTATCATGACAAAAAGTTTTGATGGCGCTTTTACAAACACTGCTTGAAATATATAAAGTTTATAAAAATTGAATACTTTCATTCGTAAATCAGGTTAAAAATTTATTGTTTATTAAAAAAACCTAATTTTTTGGAATTTTTTTACTTAAATTGAAAAACGGCTCCAAAGATTTTTTTCAAAAATTTGATAGATTCACACAAATGTTATTACGCGTCGATTGACACCTTAATCATGTAAATCGTATGTTTGGTTCGCGAGATATAACGGATGACAGAAATAACCTTTAAACGGCCAAAACAGCAAACCCCTACGACCGAAGTTTCCCAAAAACTAATCAGCTCTTAAGATTGCAAAGACGCTTGACGATTGACACCTTAACAAAGTCGATAGGACTTTGTTTACGTGAGTTATGCTCGTAGAAAAAAGTGTCCACGAACGTACAGACGTACATACGTACGTACGTACACACACACACACACACACATACATCTCTCTTTCTAAAAACACTTTATATATACTCTATAGACCTCAAAACGTAAAGAAATGTTGAAAATTTTAATTTCGATTTTCGAGGCGATTACAAGAACTTCCCATATAATACGAAATTAACAAAGTTCATTTTTTCAAAATCTTATTATTTTATCAACATTTATTGCGTGGGATGCTTACTTATTGTTGCTTACTCGCTTGGAACTTATGTTGCATGATTTTTCTAAAGGCAGTTTTCTACGTTGGGCAATCAGCTCATTCCAACCATTCAAATGTCCTGGCTTGAACAATATCTCAACTGTTGCGATCCAAAAGGGCATCAACACAGTACTGACGTTGGCCACATGTCATTTTCAAGACGTGTCTACGGATGGTTTACATATAACAGCGCTCCAAAGAAGCTACAATAGTCTTCATACCCAAAGCGAGTAAGACCTCCCACACCTCGCTGAAAGATTGTAGACCTATCAGTCTCTCCTCTTTTCTTTTGAACACACTGGAAAAGCTGGTAGACATTTTTTTGCGAGCTGTCCTGAAACCTCTCTTCAAAGCGAAGCACGCGTATGCGAAAGGGAGATCGATTGAAACAGCTACATTGACAAATCGCTGGGCTATAAGGCTCTTCAATATCTAGAAAATTTACATGCTAATACATGCATAAGTTTCCTAGATATTGAGGGTGCCTCCAACAATGCCAGCTTTAAAAAAATTGAAATTTCACTTGAGGACAACAATGTCGATGAAAACGGGATAAAGTTTATCAAATTCTATTAAGGAGACCAGGAACATCAACATCTTTCTAAGAAGTCGCACTATAAAAAGCAGGACTTGCATTGGAACGGCACTCCACAAGGTGGAATATTATCACTCCTTCTATTGAACTTAGTAATGTACAAACTTTTGTCGAATATAGAAGCGATTGGTTGCAAAGTCGTAGCCTACGTCTACGATGTTGTTTGCAATAGCAATATCGGGCGTATTTTTCAAAACGTTATCTGAAAGACTAAGCTTAGCCCTAGGTATTCTCTTCAAATGGAGCGAAAACTGTAATTATTGTAGCAGTTATTTGGTGGCCAGTTATCGCGAAAATACCAAATCAGAACCTGCTAAACAAAGTCAGAAGAATTGCAGCTGTTGCAATGAACGGGGTCATACAAACTATCACGACAAAGGCACTGTTTATGCTATTGAATTGGCTCTCGATTGAGCTCCTCACGAGCCAGCAGGACAAATGCTCTCCGATTTGATCGGAAGCTCTAGAACTATGGCATGAGGGAAATATCGGTCCCTCTAACATGCTACGAGGGAATGGATCAACAACAGAAGAACTAGACTCTGTTTCTCCAATCCCCTGCTTACAACTCAGTCATCCCGAGCAGAGACGAGTGGTCGGAAGATAGGAGTGATGCGCATGAATCGGCCATCTACAAGAATGGATCAAAAATGAAAAGAAAGATTGGATTCAGTGTTTCTCAGAACAGCTAAAACTAAGGCTCCCGAGTTCCTCACAACTGCAGCGTCTTTTAGGAAAAGTTCATTGCAATATACAAGACAGTAAACTGGATAAAAAATCAGAAAATTACTAAAGCAATTTCAACATTTTTTCTGACAATCAAGATGGTATTCAATCAATATCCAACGTGTACATCTCATCCAAAATTGCAATGAAAATGTCGTACATAGCTGAACGAGATATCCTTTCATTATGAAGTGACTCTATACTGAGTATCGGGGCACATGGATATACTTGGGAATTGCGAAGCAGATACGCCAGTGAGAGCTGGCACTGACCTCCAGGATAATACACTAACACCCCAGGTGGCGTTGTTTGCTATAGAATTTATTCTTTACTCGATCATATCCTTCGTTTCAGTAGAAATATGGACATTTAACAGTCATACGCTGAAAAAGTGAGTTTTGATCACTGGTTCTCATCCTTTTAATGTCGGGATTAATTAAAAAGAATACAATTTTTGATTTTGGTGGAACAAAATGGCTTCATATACTAGGGTTGATGTACTGGAATCAATGAGTAAAAGTATTTCGTCCAAGGCTTACAACTTCTTCAGGTGCTAAAGATACCATCTACGTAGCAGCGACTTCAGCTGTCAAGGAGCTATTTGATGCATCAAAATAGAGAGAAATATTTCTAACAAGCCGCGAGGTACGATCCTTGAGGTCTACAAGAAAAATTTTGCAGGAACATCTATAGAAATATTTAAAAAAAATTATGATAATACTCTAGATAATAATAAAGATAAGAACTAATAAATGAAAATGGAAGTGTTACTATTGATCGTTTCATCTTAGAGATCATCTTTTGGTTAGTAAGGCTAGTTTGGTTGCTAGAGTCTTTTCGCGGAGCAATCTGAGGAAGAGCTGGTTACAAAGCCTTTATTACGTAAGTGGCTATTTTCATATCGACGTTTAAAAGCCATAGGCAAAATTTTGGCGAAAATGAGATTGGAAGATTATTGAATGCAGTTTTTGTTTCTATGCTGCCTAAAGAGATTTTGTCAAGTGATGACCGTTTGTGGTAGTTGCGTCCAACATTTTTTACGTGCTGCATAGATATTGCATTTGTACTATTTCGCCACTTTACATTAGTTAGACTAAAGGCCGGTCCAGACGCTCCGTTTTGCACAACCTTTTGTCTTTGCAGTCTTAAGACGGAATGAAAACGTTGCAATTTTTAGAGCGTCCACATGGTGCAGAGATATCTGTATATTTCGCACAGTTTTAGTGATATCGTCATGGAGGAGGTACTACTCTGGCCAATTTTGGCATGGTGTCTTGTTAAGAAAAATAATACCGTCTAACTGCACCGATTTGTCCACACAGTTCAAGGAAATCTATGCTCTCTGGCTCAGTTATCGCTGCAACTGTACAGTTTTCGCACCCATTTCAAAACTGTGCAGTTTTCCTATCTACACGCAACGTTTTCTCTGCAACGTTTTGAACTGCACAGACAAAAGGTTGTGCAAAACGGAGCGTCTGGACCGGCCTTAATATGCAGTAAAAATCCGATGTCAGATTATATATGAAACATATACAATCTTACGCAAGATAGAAGTAACTGAAATCTTACGAGCCCCACAATCAATGAATTCAAAAATTTCACAAATGTTCTCTACATAATCAACTAACGCTCCTTCATTCATCATAAATATTCCATTTTTAGTATAAATATTTTTTCCGAATACAAAAGCAATCATGATTTTTATTTGGTAAAAGCTCTATGAAGCATCTGATTTTGTAAAAAAGTGCAAATTAGATGAAAGAAATTTCTTTTAGAAAAAAAAATAATTTTTCAGCTTTTTTATTCAATTGAAAAACAACGGCGCTGTATTTATTGAAAATTGCATTAAATTATACGATCAATACCAAAACTGCGACATTAGAGTAAGTGAAATTAGGTAATATTATTCATATAAACCATCATTCATCATAAATATTGATTGTTTATTGTTTTTGTATGAACTTCTTCTGCAATCAGAAAAAAAATATGATTTCTTTCGAATAAGAAATAATTAAAACATCTGACCTCCTAAGGCATTGATTGTAGAAAATGAAAATTCTTATTAAACAAACTTATATTTAGTTCATTGTTAAGCAGTTTTCTTGTTAATATAAAAAACGACTGTGCTAAAACTATTGAAAATTTTCTACAATCATAAAAATATTAAAATGCTTTGATTGACATGACATCATCGTCTATAGAATAAGACAAATTAAGTAATAATACTCGTATCAACCCATTCTTCATAGTGACGATTGCTGTTTTATTATTTTTATATTAATTTTTTGTGTAACGCGAAAAAAACTTTAATTATTTGCTTGATGAAAAGTGTTTAGAGCATCTGATTTATATAGGCATTGATTGCTTCAAGCACGAATCAGAAGGAAAATTAGAAACAAGCCGCGAGGTGCGACCCTTGAGGTCCACACGATCAACTTCCCAGTAATATCTACATAAACATCAACAACATTAAACACAATAATAATTTTTTTTGAAAATAATACCACTTTAAGTAATAACAATGAGAGTATTCATAGCAGTAACATGAATGAGTTAATATGAATCATATCGTCTACGGGAGCATCTATTGATTACGCAAGGCTTTTGGTGGATGGGTGATGATGATCGATTACCACAAATGCAAATTTGATTGAAATTTTGATGGTTTTCAAAATTTAAGCCGCTTATTTTAATTAAAAGACTGCAAAAACTATTAAAAGTCTGCTCAAATTATCCAAACATTTTAAAACTTTGATTGAATTTACAACAAAGTCTTTAGAATAAAAGATATAAGGTTCGGAAGAACCCTTTTCATATGGTTACTTTGAATGATTTTTTATTTTATAAAATGTATAAATTTTTTTTATTGCTTACTTATTACTTTTTATTACTGTGTTGTGCAAATCAGGTTAAAAAAATATTTTTTATGAAAAAAAACCCTGAATTTTCGCATTTTCTTCTATTAAATTGAAAAAAACGGCTGAAACGGTTTTTTATAATGTTAAAACAATCAAAGAGATTTTAAAACACGTCGATTGACACCTTAATTATGCAAATATTATATCTGGTGCGTGAGATATAGTGAATGGAAGAAATGCCATTGAAGATCATGGTGACTGTTAATGATTTTTTATTTTTTATTTAATGTTTCTTGTTATCATGAGAAAAAGTTTTGATGAAGTTTTTTCAAGCATTGCTTGTAGTACATAAATTTTATAAAAATTGAATACTGTCTTACGTGAATCAGGTTAAAAATTTATTGTTTATTAAAAAAACCTAATTTTTTGCACTTTTTTTCTTAAATTAAAAATGCCTCCGACGATTTTTTTTTCAAAATTTGATAGATTCACAGAAATATTAATACGTGTCGATTGACATTTTATTCATGCAAATCGTATGTTTGGTTCGCGAGATATGTATAACGCATGACAGAAATGACCTTGAAGATCATGATGCCTGTTAATGATTTTTTATTTTTTATTTAATTTTTCACTTGATCATGAGAAAAAGTTTTGATGTTGTTTTTACAATCACTGCTTGAAGTATCTAAATTTTATAAAAATCGAATACTGCCTTCCGTGAATCAAGTTAAAAATTTATTGTTTATTAAAAAAACCCTAATTTTTTGCACTTTTTTTCTTAAATAAAAAAACGGCTTCAACGATTTTTTTCAAAATTTGATAGATTCACAAAAATGTTATTACGCGTCGATTGACACCTTGACCATGCAAATCATGTGTTTGGTTCGCGAGATATAACGCATGACAGAAATGACCTTCAAAGGGGCAAAACAACAAACCCCCCCGACCCAAGTATCCCAAAAACTAATCAGCTCTTAAGATTGCAAAGACGCTTCGATTGACACCTCAACGAAGTCGATACGACGTTTACGTGAGTTATGCTCGTAGAAAAAAGTGTCCACGAACGTACGTACGTACGTACGTACGTACGTACGTACACACACATACATCTCCCTTTCTAAAAACACTTTATATATACTCTATAGACCTCAAAACGTAAAGAAATGTTGAAAATTTCAATTCCGATTTTCGAGGCGATTACAAGAACTTCCCATATACTGGGAAGTTAAAAAAGGTTTGAATTTTTACATCTTATTTTCAATAACTTAAAAAATGGCTTTATTCTATGCATTGAAAACTTGATAAAATCATGTAAATGCTTTTACGCTTAAATTGATCCCCTAACGACGTAAATCCAACGGTTAGTTCGCGAGATATGGTGCTTGATAGAAATGACCTTGGATGTGTCAAAACAAATCAACTACCCGATCGAAGCGTAACAAAATCAAACTCAACTCTAGACAAGTTTGTCATGCACAACTTTTTTTTGTGGTAGCCATTGCTGTTGATGTATGGAGATGTTCCACTTTTCTTCTTTTCAAAATGGCGCCCAGAGGATTAGAGCTGCGACCCCAGAAACTTAAACTAACTGCTGAACTGGTCAAACATTGCAAAAATCTTAGACTGTTACGTTTAAATTGGGTCGAAAAATTTAATGAATTTCGTAGTTTTACTGCCAGGAAAGCAGTTTCTCTTAAAATTGATTCTCACATGAATTTCGTTTGAAATATTTAAAACTATTTGCAACATTCTTCTACCTAAACAAGCTGCAAACAAACAAAATATATTTGCACGCTGCTTAAACATACCGGAACATTTTATTCAAATGTGTGACATACATGAATGTAATAGAGGAAACAAGAATCACTTATGTATTCAACAATTGATCGGACGACGGTGGAAGCTCATCCGGGAAGTTGTTACGTCCGCTTGTGATTACATTCGGCAGATCAAAACCTCACACAACACAACAAGGTACGTACAAAAAAAAAAGTTACAACGTGTTCCATGAATGTATACATGAACAACAGCTACTGGCATGGTAGCACACAAACAAACACACTTGCTTCAGCTACTGAAAAGACGACGTCTTCAATGATGGGAGAGGAGGAATGAATTCGTGTTGGGTGCTAGCGACATCACTTTTCTTTAGATTTCGGATAATTGTATTTCCATACTAGCAAAAGGTACTTTTGGTATTTTAATCCATTCTATATTTCCTTGATTAGCATATTCTTAGTTTACGCTTGAACTTAGCCTGACTTCAGTCTTGAGAATCAAATTTTGATCATCTTTGATTCAATTTGAATTGTTATTGACTAATTCAAACATTTAAGGACCTTGCAATTATAATTCAATTCGAAGGAAAGATATCAAGATAAGGCATTAGCCCTAAGCCCTTTGGGGACAGAAAGGCTAATTGACAGGACAATTCAAAAGAATACTTCATCTAAAAAATATGCAATACATTGTCCTCCATGGTTATGTGTTGTGCCCACTTTGCACTAACGATTTACTTAGTGTGACAATTTAAAAAAAAACGTTTAAGGTGGAAATCACATTAGGAGGCCTATTTTTACGCATTTTCATGATTTTTTTGAAGAGGAAGAAATGATTAGAGCTTATTGAAATTGATAAGCTAATTTATTCATATTTTGAACTATATCTCATAATTTTTTCAAGTAATTATCATCAAAATTCGCAAAG
Organism: Oxycera nigricornis; assembly: GCA_963942545.1. Taxonomy (NCBI): domain Eukaryota; kingdom Metazoa; phylum Arthropoda; class Insecta; order Diptera; family Stratiomyidae; genus Oxycera; species Oxycera nigricornis. The sequence goes on along the minus strand of OZ012663.1, from coordinate 37,156,830 downwards.
TTAGAAGCTGTTCTGCATGACAGTCCGTCGTCCGAGTCCCATTGCCGTGCATGCTGAAGTCCACAATTTTATAATGTAAAAGTAATCTAAGCAAATTTCTCATATTATCTATATTTATGACTCCTCGATGAACCAGACTTTGAGTGAAAGTTTTGAAAATTGGCAATTTGTGGCGCGTTTGAAAAAATAATTGAAATTTATCTGGTTTTTTTGTACTTTTGTCATACAAAACTTTGAATCGAATATTTTATTCCTTTTTCGGGTTCAGGTTCGCAAATTTAATAAAGATTCAGAAAATCTGTGCTTTTTGAAGATCGTTCAAAACTTAGTTGACATACATTGCACATAAGCCGGAAAAACGCGCTTCGATAAAAACGCATTTGAAAACAAATTACCAAATGCTGAGTATTCAAGTGACTTGTATATTATTCCTATATACAGGGATACCAGAAAAAAATCATTTTTTTGTTTGTAATACCTGCCCCAATACATACAAATAAGATAGATTCATAAAAAGATAGCAGCTTGTCTGCGATCGCTCCATTAAATAGGCCGTGCGGTATGCTCAAGCGCACCTCGTTTTTTGCCACGAAAATATGAAAAGGACTTCGAATATCGGTCAAAAACTTTATGAGCATACTTTTGAATAGCCAAACTTACAAGTTCTGCAATAAAAAAGTCAATTTTTTGAACAGTCTAATGAGATTTCCGCCCTTAAGGGACCGACAGGCAGGATATCCAAACCAATGAAATATCAAATTAGTATCAGGCATTCCTGATGATAACTATGTCAGAATCCAGTCAGATAATCCAGACTATGAAAAGATTTAAGTGTAAAAGGATTTCCTGATAAGGACCAGCGCAGGACATCTAGGCGATTGAAACATCACAGTAGAACAGGCTATATCAAGACCAGAGCAGGATCTCTAGGCCATGAAAAGATGAATGGGTTGTAGGTTTTCTTGATAAAGACCAAACCAGGGCCAGCGTAGGATATTCAGGTCAATGAAACATCCCAGTAGATCAAGCATTTCTGATCAGTACCATTTCAGGATCTGAGTACGATTTCCAATGTCATGAAAAGATGAAAGTGCATAAGGCTTTCCTGGCGAGGACCAGAGTAGGATATTCGGGTCATTGAAACAGCACAGTAGTTCAGAAATTCCTGATCTGGACTAAAGCAGGACCCGAGAAAAAATTCCAGGCATTGAAAAAATGAAAGCATATCGCGGGACTTACCGAATTAGCACCCGGCTAAGACCATAGCAAGATATCCAGAATAAATTTTTCGTGGAGTTTGCTGCAGTCGGCGACATTTGGTGGCCTGCAAACTGTAAATTACCAAGTATATAGGATAACATCTACGTTAATCGAAGGTGGTGTTGTTTGGTGGTCATTCGACCTTTGCAAATGAATTCCAGTCGGAGTAAACTGCTTTCTCAAAGTTAAGGAAAAAATCACTACAAACGCGACACTAAATGATTAGCCCTGCTATTAGTTCGCATTAGGTTTGTGTATACATACATACTCATATATGTGTGTGAGAGTATGTGTGTACATTCACCGCCAAAGATTTCGGTAGACACGGAGTCCTCTAAAGTTAATCCCGTGGTACTGCTTATGGACATGTATCTCTCAAGGGAAGATGTTGCTCAAGCTATTAACAACCTTGACGTTAATAAGAGTCCTGGCCCAGATTTACTTTCTCCATTTTTTGTGGTACAGTGTATGGACCAGCTTGTAGTACCTCTTCACGTTCTTTTTAATAAATCTTTGACAAATGGGAGTTTCCCAACTTATTGGAAATCTTCCCATATAATTCCTATCTTTAAGAGTGGTGACATGCGTTCTGTCCTGAACTATAGAGGTATTGCCATTCTATATATAATCCCTAAACTATTTGAACAAATCGTTTGCCATAAACTCTCAGCTATTATTGAGCCTCTTCTAAATGGACAACAACATGGTTTACGCAAGGGCCGATCAACTACTACCAATCTCATGGTTTTAGTTTCTGATGTCCTATGTAAAATGGAGATGGGTTACCAAATTGACGCAATCTACACAGATTTTAGTAAAGCATTTGACCGGGTTGATCACTTCATACTTATTTCCAAATTGCAGAAAATAGGAATCACCGGCTCTATGCTCAACTGGCTCAGTTCCTACTTAAGAGACCGAAGTCAATTAGTTAAATTTCAGGGATATTTGTCCAAGTCGATTCTCGTACACTCTGGTGTACCTCAAGGCAGTCACCTCGGCCCTCTTTTTTTTTAATGTTTTTATATCAGATTTATCTGAAAAACTCTCGGACGTATCACATCTTCTTTACGCTGACGATCGAAAGATATATCACACCATTAAGTCTCAATCTGATACTGTTTTCCTCCAATCAAAACTAACATCCCTCCAACAATGGTGTGATGTTAACAAACTACATCTAACGTTTGGAAATGTTTTGTAATGACATTTTCCCGTAAAACCACAATATTGAACAATGCATACGTTCTCAACAATACGGTATTGGATATGAAAGAAAACATTGTTGATCTTGGAGTTGTCCTAAACAAGAAACTATGCTTCAATTTGCACTACGATACTATTCTCTAAAAAGCTAATAAACAGCTTGGCTTTATTAAAAGACGAGCCAAAGAGTTTAAAAATTTGTGGGTAACTAAATCATTATTTACCTCACTGGTTCGCCCATTACTTGAATATGCCTGCAATGTATGGAACCCACATTTCCGAGTTCATGATACGAGAATAGAATCTGTCTAAAAACAATTCTTGTTGTTTGCTCTGAGAACCCTTTATATCCCCGATGACTATCAAATCTTGCCTCCTTATGAAGTTAGATTTGAGCTTCTGAATTTGTCTACTCTTAAAACCAGAAGAACAGTGTTGTCCTCTTATTTCGCCTTGGACGTGATTAGGGGCCACATTAAAGTGGAGTATTTGACGAATAAAATAAAGCTTAATGTGCCTGTAAGAAGTACGCGTAATACACGTTTACGAACTGAATATCAGCATCTTACTAGGTATGCAGATAATGAACCAGTTAATTGGTGCTGTAAAATCTTTAACACTTTGAGCAAACACTACTCCCCTACCATCTGCAAGTTCAATTTTAAATCCAGCATTTCTAAAGCCCTTCCATTATCCATCCCTAAATGGTGACGTGCATACAACAGTATAAATTAACGTTGAATGTAGCACGTATTTTAGGGTTAAGTATATTGTTGTAATGTATATTTTATATATTTATATTTTTATATGTTGTCTGTGATTGCCTTGCTTTGGCGAAATAAATAAATAAATAAATATGTTTGTGTGACTTTCTTCTCTGGGTTGCATGTCTGCCTGATCATATCCTGATTAGGTTCTAGACTATTTTTTTAATTAGAGGAATTAAAATGTGGATTTCTGTGCATACAATAGAACGAAAAAGTATGCGAAATCAAAATTTGTTACATTCATTTTTACTGAAGAAGAATTTCGAAATTGGTTTAAATAAGTTTTGTTTGATAAGTATTGTTGAGTAAGGATTTTGGGGTTTCCCAATCGATTTATTGCGAGGAGAAATTTTAACTTTTATCATATCGGCGGTTGGAAAGCACAACAGCGTAAAAACTTCCGAGATGGTCCTTACGTAGTTAATGAACACTCCTTAAGCAAGTGTCCTCAATTGCTTCATGTAGTAAGCCTAAACTTTGGCTCAAGTTTATAGGTCCTGCGACGTGTCTTCAATGACATTCTTTTCATATATGTTCACAGTACATGTAAATAGCTTGGGCATAAATTTCAAGGCACAACAATATTCTACTTACGTAAATCCATTCATACATATTTATTGTTATGCACTTAGTAATGTTCTATTCCTAAGAATAACCGCACAAACGTGTTTCCACTCAAGTAATTTTTCGAAGGAATCCTAAAAATGTCTCTAATTTTTTCCTGTGTTTTCGAAACGTTCTAGAAATCCCAAAGCTAACGATTCATTGAAATCCATTTGCTAGCAAACAACAAAAACAACATTGCTCCGAAATTCCCAGTAATTAGGTTGCCAGTTTGTTCCGTTCACGTTTTGCGTCGGTAAGCTTCCAATAGGCAGTACCACGGCCAAATGGAAATTGGACCCGGCCGCCACTACGCCGTATGTTAATATGTTCCATTGATGGTTTTTCCTGCAATTGTTTACATAGGCAGGTGCCAAAAAATTAATTCGCCGGAAATCATTTTCACGCGCTACTTTCTTACTTATCAAGCGCTTTTCATTTTCTTCATTTTCAGAGGCGCACAAACAGCCCGAAAAATTTCATCTTATGAATGAAAATAATGAATTCAATTTTATGTAATAAAATACATTCGAATGTGTATCTTAAATTGAAAGCTTCCGGTCGCTGATATGTAAATATTTATGTCTGCGGAAAAGTTTTGGCGCGATTATATGACGTCAAGAAAAACAATATGACGGGAAAATCGTTAGGTGAGAAATTGTTTTTATTTGCTTGCGGCCAATAGCAGGTTTTCGCTGTGAGATTTATCTGCAATTTTTATACCATTTAAAAAATACGGACGGTTTGAACTCTTTTTTATTCCCTTGAAAACTACAGGAAATTATCATTGATTTTTATTAGGAGCCATGTGTTTTTGCAAGCACTGGACACACATGACTATTCACTTTTGATTCTATATTTTGTTGTGAATTTGTACAGAATTTAACGCACTTAAAATATTGGACTTTGAATTTTGGCACCTATAAACACGTGCATGTCTAAGATAAATAGCAACGGCTGGCAGATAAATCGATACTGGATACTGGAAAGCTACTATCAACACAACAAAATTGAAATAATGAAAATCTCATTAATCATACTACGCCAATATTTTTTTTTCATGAAAGGTACAAAAACTTTTATTCTGCAATCGATTATTGTACCTTATAAATGATATTTTGGCCGGTTTTTTAAAACATAATTTTGTGTGTTCTCCCCATTTTTGCGAAATGCGTTTAAACTTTAATTTAGGATAAGTTTTTTATGATAACTATTTTCCATGCATCCTTGATAACACTTCGGCAGCGCACGACCCTCCTTTTTAGCCTTTTGAACACTTTCAAAAGTAAAAAGCTGCGTTTACAGTGGTGTCCGTAGTTACGAATACGTGGTAGACAATGTTTCTGACATCAAAGAAGCCAATGAACATGTTTTGATCCTGGACTTGCTCATGCGTGTTGTTTCCGGGTCTCATTCGAAAATCTATGACCCAACGCGGTGATAACTGCGTTTAAAAATTAGGATGCTTTTCACACATTTTCAAGAGTTATTGGCATCCGAGCACTCTCATGTCTTTTTGTTCGTCCAACATTTTTGAGACCACCACCGCATACCTTTTTCATGTTCAAATTTTCGGTAACAATGCGACAGCCAATTTTTTTCGTTATCTCTAGAGTTTCTGCTATCCATTGAAAGTTTAACCATCTAATACAGTCAAAGCGTCCGAATTTTGACGTAAACCGTGCATTTTGGGTAGGCAGAATTTTTTTTTAATGCAATGCGTGGGCAATGGTATAGATAGCTTAAGTTCAAGTTTCTGGGGTCGCAGCTCCTGTCCTTTGGGCTCCATCTTCAAAACAAAAAAGTTGGGGCACCCTAATATCTCCGAAACGATGGCTCCCACAAGAAAGTTGTGTATGACAAACTTGCGTAGAAAATAATGTTTAGCAGGTCCAGTCTGAGTTTTCCCCCTTTGGGATACAATAGTTCTTGCCAGTGTACAGCGATCAAAACAATCAATAACGCAAACGACTTGCGGCAAAATTGCCTTCAATTCAGTGGCGGCTCTACCTTTGGGGCTAGTGGGGCTCAGCCCCACCACTTATTGATGAGCCTATATTAGTGCAAATGTAATAAAATATCATTAAAGATTTCAATATAGTTTTCATAATTAACTTCCCAGTATATGGGAAGTTCTTGTAATCGCCTCGAAAATCGAAATTTTCAACATTTCTTTACGTTTTGAGGTCTTACGAGTATATTTTAAGTGTTTTTAGAAAGAAGTATGTATGTGTGTGTGTACGTACGTCCGTACGTACGTATGTGCGTTCGTGGACAGTTTTTTCTACGAGCATAACTCACGTAAACAAAGTCCTATCGACTTTGTTGAGGTGTCAATCGAAGCGTCTTTGCAATCTTAAGAGCTGATTAGTTTTTGGGACACTTCGGTCGGGGGGGTTTGTTGTTTTGCCCATTTGAAGGTCATTTCTGTCATGCGTTATATCTCCCGAACCAGACATGCGATTTTCATCATTAAGGTGTCAATCGACGCATATTAACATTTATGTGATTCTATTAAGTAAAGAGTAAAAGCTAAGAGTAAAATTCAAACTTATTTTCTCTTTGACAATTTTCCACCTTTACTATGAGGAAGGGCTACATGAAATAAGCCCCGATTAAGAGAATTTCGATTTGAATGGCTGCGTGAATTCTATGGTGAAGCGGCGGGAGTGTACGTGTTAGAAATAACATGTGGATACTTGGCGGACGGGCTAATCATATACAGCCCGTTCAGTGCTTCGACAACGTTTAGTCTTGGCATGGTCTGGATAATATTTTTGAGCAGGCATGAGCAACATTTTTTTAAGGCGGGCCGCAGAGGGTGAAGGTGTTGACTGTTAATGCAATAGTAGTCTCATCAGTGTAGTGCATGGTATTTGTACTTAGTGTGCCTTGTCGTGTGTAGTGTTTAGTATTTTTTAAAGTTTTGTAGTGTTTTTTAACAAGATTTTGCTTGCATGTCTTAAAATTTGCTAGAAGCTTGAATTTCAATTTTAGTAAAAAAATTTTCGGTATATGAATTCGGTAGAAAATATAATTAATATTAATATTACGCTATTCGAACGAAATGTTTCAAAATATGTCTTCCATTGTTCAACTTTACATTTTTTTTGAAGATAATAACATTTGTTCGTCTTCGCTGGCAGTATTCTCTGTTTCTAATAAATTTATTAAAGAAATACCCAAAATGAATGAAAGGGTGATTGACTTGTTTGCTCAACAAAAAAATCGACGTGCTGAATATTTATACAAATAAAACGTCCAGATAAAAGAAATTGCTTTTGTTGTTGATGTTGATTGAAGAACTATATACAATGTAAAACTGTTTTTGCTGAATTTATTTATTGATGGTTTTTGCTCTTGCTATTGTTGCTTTAGTTGAATTTGTTTATTACTAGTTTTTTCGATTGTTATTGTTGTTTTTGTTGCATTTATTTTAGTAGACAAAGTATTTATTTTGAAAAATGCGACAGGCCTAAAAGTTGTTTCGTTGCAAGAATTCAAATGTTTTTAAACAATTTTTTTCTATTCAGAGTGCACTGAACTTTTATTAAAGCTTTGAATGTTATTCAAAGCACGATGATAGGAATATATCTTTGATTGCCAGCGAATCTACTTTTGGGGAAACTGATCACTTAAAATCGCTTAACGCTCCACATGTGGTACCTCTTGGGTGGAGTGGAAACTCACATAAGAACTTATATTGGTGATAGAAAAATTCGTACCAGTATCCCCGCCATACTTAACTCCCACGAGCCGCCACTGCTTAAATTTATTCTCTATGTGTTTTGGGGTTAAAGTGAAAACAATGGATTTGTGGCGCTCAAAAGATGGACATCTTTTGGATGTCGTTTTAGGCCTATAACTTTTTAATTATTGAAGCTACATGAAACTGATGTATTAATGACTTGCTAAAAATTTAATTCTACGCAAGTTTGCCATACACAACTTTCTTGTGGGGGCCATGGTTCCGGAGATATAGGGGTGCCCCACTTTTTGTTTGTTTTCAAGATGGAGCCCAGAGGATTGGGGCTGCAACCCCAGAAACTTGAATTTAGGCTGTCAGTAAGGCATACCACGCATTGCATCAAAAATTTACTTGCCTACCAAAATGCTCCTCGAGTTTCGCAACGGAGGTTTGCCATCAAAAGCCGATTATTTGGCCTAAAAACGGGTTTTTCACGCAATTTTCTCCCCTTTGGGATGGAATAACTCCCGTTAATGTGCAGTGATTGCAACCATCAATATTGCAAACGATTTGTGACAAAATTATCTTGGAATAGTATCTGAATGTGTTTCGCGGTAAAAGTGAAATTAAAAAAGTTGTGGCGCCCGAAAGATGTTCCCCACTTTTTGTGTGTGGTTTTTGGCTTGTAACTTTTTTATTCTTGACCCAACGTAAAAGTGATGTATGAGCGACCTGCTAGACATTTTATTCTACGCAAGTTTGCCATACACAACTTTCTTGTGGGAGCCATAGTTTCGAAGATATGAGGTTGCCCCAACTTTCTGCCTACGCAAAATGCACGGTCAAACTCCCATTTGACTGTACTAATCGGTTAGATTTTAAACAACCACGCACACGTGTCCAATTTCGGCGATTCGGGAGGTTCATACACGTCCCCTGCGGGATTCGTCGGCGACATCCTCTCGGCTCTTCTTGAATAACTTGTGCCATCGGTGAACTTGGGATGAATTAATAGAAACGTTTCGGTGGTGGACTTCTTAAGTTTAATGCAAAATTTGATAGCGTAACGTTGCTCTATAGAACGATCTATCGCGCTGTGTTACATTAAGTTCAAAATGGGCTTCACAGAACGCACGTCCTGAATTTCCGGCAGCTCGGAGCCGACTGCGATTGGATGCGTTATGAAGCTAACACTCAGGCAGGCTAGAGGGCACAGCGGTTATTGCAATGAAACAGGAATACGATGATCAGTCAATTTTGTATATTTTGAAATATTATTCATGCATAGAAACAGAAGATGATGACTTCCATATAATATGTAGTGTAGATCGCCTTCTCGCGTTGCATCATAAATGACTTTCCACTGCACGACTCCACATACTTTCGGACCACTTTCTGTATTAACAACAATATTGGGATGCTTTAGGCTGGTATAGGTATTCTGTTACTTCAATATGCAAAGGTAAAATTTTGCAGAAATAGCTTCCAGGTTAACGTCACTGCTGCTTCTATTTCGCTAAAATCCTGACAGGCCTCGTAGTACGTTCGAACTTGTCAGCATTGAATAGGTCGTGTAGGTTCAGTTGAGTTTATACTACTGATTAACCCCTGAATTGGCTCTGCGTACACATCTTTATAAGGGAAGGTGAAAACCCTCCCTTACATAAACAGAAAACCAACGAGTCTCTGGGAAACCATACACACGAGCAGAGACAGAGCGGATATGATGGGGAAACCACCGAGGCTGATCCACTCTCCCCAGAAAAGAAGCGAATTTAGATGAAATGTCCTGATAGAAGATTGTCATGCCCAACTGGGTTGATGCCAACAACTCTACATCCTACTTCGAGGAGATCAAGCACCAAGGCAACTATGCCAGACGCTAGAGTTTCCACAGGAATGCCAAAAAAGGGTGCATAGTAAAGTTGAGATGAAAATAAGCGAGCCGACTTACAAGCACTTTCGAACAACGCTTCCACATCAAATTCAAACCATAAGGACTGCCTTCAGGTCTCTATAAACGTTGGAAACAGCTTCCTTCGAAAGTCTTTCGGAAGACGGCAAAGGCACACTTTAAAGCGTGAAAAAGACAACCGACGCCCTCAAACTTTTCATCCAGAAGTAGGGACCTTCTCATAAGCAACTAAAGCCGAATGAACCAAACGCGTAACACAAACGAAAAATCAGACAAAAGGTTTCAAGCGACCAAGTCTAGCCACTCCCAACTCTAAGTTCGCCATATACTGTTATTTGCCGGAGCAACAGCGATGGTAAAAATTGTCCTACTCCTGGCATATAAGCCTATATTTAAGGGAAACTCTAGACCGACGCCTGAATATCGGAACACTGGCTGGTTCCAGGATACGACTTATAGGCTGTGACACGTTCGGCAGATCCAAACAAGCAGGCTTTCAAAAAACTGAATGAAGTTTGACCTGAAACGAAACTGAAGCTGCCACCAAGGATGATACCTCGAACAGACCCAGATTCGAGGTATGAACACAAGCTGAGAACATCATTAAACTCATTTTGCTATGATTGGTCAACCCAGAAATGGACGGAGGGCGATGCTCATCATTATAAATGATGAATCATCGGCTCTCCAGCAATCCAATAAATGGGTGATTAGATACGGATTTTCAGCGATTGCCTCAAGGATTTATAGGAAAGACTGCCTTGGAAAAGGCAACAAACCACCGGACCAGTATGAGGTGACTGCAGAAATGACAAGCAATTAAGTGCCTTAGATTTGGATCTTCTCTCCAAAGACCGAAAAAGTACCATCTCTACTACGGAATTGGTAGGGGATATATTCGAATCTCATGACATGGTCGAAGAGGAGGTTTCCATATTTGACGGGGGGATGGACAAAACTATTATCGGACAAGATTAGGTTGAGGTTAGTGCGGATAAACCTCCACCAGCGTAGCAACGGCTGCACTGCTTTTCTACCTGTCCCAAAAAGGCTCAGGAATCTTGGGTGGTAGAAAACAATGTTAGAAGGCTCAATATAAGAGAGTACAAGACATTAACTGTTAACAACACAAGTGAACTGCGAGTCTGCATACTAATAAAAGATAAGGTAAAGTTTTTCACTCTTTACAATTCGAGTGACAAGAATAACATGGTCAAAGCAGAAGAAACGAGATCCAAACCAGTGTGAATTGTATTGTGCTACATGGTGATTAACCTAGCTTCATTACATCAAAATGCGGCGAGGTTTTTGACATCATTTAAACGAGCAAGCATTTACCTCAATGCATTAAAGGATGGCATGCTCGTTCATCACTCACAAATAATGGACTATCTTGAAAATGAGCTACCGATAAATCCATTTTTCATTAACAAAAGAAAGATGTATATTAAGATATCAATCCTATTTAGGATCGTCACTTTAAAGCATGTTATGTTCAATTTCACGATCGAAGACGACTTTGGACGAAGTTGGACCATCCCACCTGGTCGTCATCCACAGAGAGGGACGCAAGGATGAAAAAGATGAAGGACGCCAACCGTTCCTGCGAAGAGCTTGCTCTGATCACGAATCTCAAAATTGAAATTGGATTCGCGCCGATTCTGAGCCCTTTGTAACCAATAGTACCATGAAAGCTGTTCGTATAAAGAATAAAATATTTTCGTCACGCACTTTACACCTGTTAATTTCAAAAGTAGTTAATTTTTCGCTATTTTCAATTTTCATTTAACATATATAATGCCCTAACTCGCCCTAAGATAGTCTTATACCACTTACAATCTACTTCTTCCTTAATCCAGGCCTTTCCTCGTGAGCTTCTTGTTGCACGATGCTCCACTTTATATGCAAAACCTTCCGTAGCTCCCGAGACATTTTTTCCATCACAAGCTCCCCGAAAACCTTCAAACTTGAAAAGCAGCACAATCTACAAAAACTTAGTTCGGACAATTATAATAAACCACTAAAGCACACCAATATCCAACGTCTCTTTCTCGTACAAACCTTTCCAAAGAGCAAGTAACTCCAAAAGCTATCAACCAAAAAGGTATAATGAATTTTAAAAAACGATTGACTCCAAACGAGCAAACAAAAATGAAACCGTTTTGCCGGCTTCACTCCTGTTTTCCCGAGTTCTGTTGCGACCTATTCGGTGGATGACCCTTGACCTCCCAACATAAATTTCAACTTTAACTCGCTTCGTTTCGCTTCCGGGCTGTGACGATTTCCAACCGACTTCCTTATGGGCTTTAAAAACTTGCAAGTCTGAACATAAACATTAATTGGATGAAGTAGCATACAATAATAAGAGATTTATAACATCGCTTGTCAGACTCTTATATCTACAACTTCTTTTAAATTTCGTTGAAATATTAATGCAATCATCAAAAATTTGCCAAAGCATCAGTTTCTTTTTGTTTGTAGGCCTTGAAAAGTTGCAAATATGAACATTAACACAAATTGAATCAAGCAGTATACAAGGATAGTCAATAAAAACAATACAAGCTTCGACGATCCTACAACAAGAACCGCACAATACTCCAGAACCATGAATAGGCTGATGAATTCATCATAACTGTCTTGCAACTTTCGGATCGATAACAGACAGACCAAATAGACAAGCTTGGCGCCTGTTTTCCAAGAATTTATCGCATTTATACTATCAACATCAGAATTACTATTAATAGCGTGGGCGGAGGACTATTATCTTTCATTTCGTCAGTGTCAAGGAAGGCAGGCAACCGCCAGTGTATGATATTCAGCAAGAAAGATTCTTTGGAAAAATAATACGTAATACGCCTGCTCCGATTGCTGTGAAAATCCATGAATGACACAAAACTTTTTTCGAATAGTAAATCCTATGAATGAATGTTTCAGACATTTCCCACTCACCGTTGCTAACCAGGCGCAAACAAACACATACATATTCCGAGTGGTTGATTCGCCGTATGTATTCTTTCATTAATTTTCCCAGTCATTTTGCCGCCATTGTGAGACAAGATGAGTGGTCTGCCCACCGTCATCTTTTATTGGCGGTTTTTATGTTGTTGTTGTTGTTGTTTTCTTCATTAAGATATTCTGCTTAAAGATGGGCTACAACACGACCTTGGCGAGGGTATTCGATTCTAACAATAGATTATGAAGGAATGCGGACGACGTGAAGCCAACGCCCGGCTGAATGTTTTCGCGCTTATCACCACATCCGCCGTAATTATCAATGGGAGCATGCGAATAAGTGTCTAACACCCAACACTACAACGACCACGCTTGGACTATTTTGCAAAGAATTTTATCATGAAATTCCCACATTAAGCACGGTATGTAATTATAATGGCAAATACGATGAACCGTACAAAGGTAACATAGTTTATGGAATTGCCTCTTTAAGAGCTCTATAAAAAGAGTGGTTTGAGAATAGTGCTTGCAACGTGGAAGGCGCATAAATGATGTCAGCAATTTTGTGATACATACATATGTACATGGATTTCAACCATAATGCCGCAATTTTTAGCGGTATCATGGAAAAGCAAGCCTAAAAAGGTATTTTAGGTCAACGAAAATCTAAGTGTAGAAACTTTTGTACGAACATTGGCATCTTAGAAATTATGTTACTCGCATCATTCTGTTACAATTATTTACCACAAAATATATGAATACTTAAGTTTATATAAGATGCACTCACTTCAAACCTAATAAAAATATTATTATTTAGCAAGAAAATAAATCTAAAATCTATGCACTTTGAGCGCATTTCCAATATTTGAGAAAGATGGGATGGCCAATTTGGTACATCTGTTGGGATGACATCCCCCCCCCCCCCCGCCGAACCGAAGATCTCCAGATAAATTCGTCTTGGTCTTCGACGAGCAATTCAAGGATGGATTTGAGCGATAACCATTACTTTATCATTCAAGCTTTTGAGAAACTTCTTCCTGTAGTAAGACCAAAAAAGACCGCACAATTCTCAACTTCAAGCGACAGTTACATTGAACGCCATTGTGAAAAGACAGTTTGGCTGAAACTTGATCTCGGATAACAGATGACATACTCCGCGAGACATGATTGTAGGTAGTCTCGAATACTCCCACCTAAAATGAATTCTTGGAAAATTCATGTCCCTTACTTTATAGACTATTGAACATCTAATTACTTGGTGGGATTTTCCCTAATGGATATAAGATCTTTGAAATGATTTGCCATAAAAACCAGCGACACTTCATTGTCAGTAGATTCCACGTGAATTAAAAAGTTTAACTGTAGTGAAGAGTAAAAAAAGTAGTAATGAAGACCAGTCAACAGCCAGCTGATAAAGCAGAAATTGTGTTGACTCTTGAGGAAATTGGCGTAATAAAGGCACTGAAAAAACAAAGATATTCGAACAGAAAAGTTGCTAGAAAAATCAACGAGAATGCAGGTTTTCGTAAGATGCCTGAAAATTAAAGAAAAAAGCAGGGAATGGAAGACAATACGTAAGACGATATTATCTGAGCCAATGCGCCAAAAACAACGAGAGAAACTCGACAAGACGCTAGAACATCTGCCAGTATTCGAATGATGCCACGCATACTTAAAATGTCATCAAGTTTGCAACGTCGGTTGAAGAAAATACCATCATTGGCCCAGAAACATAACGAAAAGGCACTCGAATTTGCTCGAGAAGACACGACGCAAAACACTTTACATCCAAAAATAATGAAAAATCGTCGTTTGAGTGTTTTGTTTTCCTGAGCGTATTTTTGGTAGTGTTTAAATTATTGAAAAGTTGTGTATTTGCTTTTTACCAAAAAGAGTATATATTTCCTCATATACGTATTTCGGTTGCTACTTGCAACCTTCTTCAGTGTTTTTGTACACGACTGCAGAAATCGAAATACGTATAGTATATCAGGAAATATAAACACTTTTTGGTAAAAAGCAAATACACGAAAAATCTTCGCCTGAAATCTGGCAAAATAATGTTATACAATAAAAAACTATGTCGTGAACTTAATGCGCTACAATTTCATACGTGATCTAGAATCATATGTGATATTCTTGTAAAATCGAATGCATTAAACTTTAATCTGTCGTGATATGAGAGATTTAGGAAAAAAAACTTAAATGAATTGTAAAAAGGTTAAACAGTTTGGGAAAAGTTTGAAATACATTTGGAAAAGGGTTAAGAAACATCAGAAATAGTTTAAATGACATGGGAAAAAGTTTAAGCGACTTGCGAAAAAGTTTAATTGGGCTGGGAAATGCTCTTTATGTTTTCTATTTGTTTTAAGTTATTTTTAATTTGCTAAGGTTAATCGCGCGATATTTTCAATAAAAAAAGATTCAATATGTATTCTCCAAGAAAATTGAGAGGATGCTTCAAAACTTGAAATGTCCGTTCGCTCATGACTGGTTAACAAGGGTTCGGAACATAGGGACTTGCTTCAATTTTTTTTGTTTTTTCTACCGCTTAAGGAGGCATTTTAGTCAAGCGGATGAAAAAAGATAAAAACTTCAAATTATTGTTGCGACAAAAAACCGTCCAATAATTTGAATCGCTATTTTTGCAGATATAAGATACAAATAGCAAAAATTGTTTTGATTTTAATGAAAATGATTATTAATTTTAAAATGTATGTAATAAATGTTGAGCAACAAATTTGCGCTACTGTTCATGCCGAATGACGTATTTGAATCTGTTTTTGTGTGTGTTTTTTACATTAAAAAATATTTAAACGTAAATTTTTGAGAAAAATGTGATTCATGCTTTACGTTTATTCAGTTTTGGAATTTTCGGTCGATTTTCGCAATATTTTCAGAATATAAAAACATAGCAGATAACAAATAACACTATTTTACAGCCTTACAGTAGGGGGCCTACACTATTTGATTGCACTAGAAGGAGGCAAATCGGTGTCAATTTTGAGATTTTGGTTTGTAAGCCCCAGCTGCTAATGGATTACATTTTGATTGGTGTTTATTACATTTACTTGTTGAATAAAGTCCATCAAGCTATTCTTCCGAAAAGAGCGGTAAAATCAGTCAGGATCTTTTGCGTTTTCATAGCAATTTGCCCGATTACATTTCACTTATTACTAACACTTGAAAGGCTTCGAATAAATTTACTATGCACATTGCATTCCATACTTGGATCCCAGTGACTATCGTATTACTAACAGTCAGTGGCGGCTCGTGGGAGTTAAGTATGGTGGGGCTACTGGTACGAATTTTTCTATCACCAATTGAAGTTCTTAAGTGAGTTTACACTCCATCCAAGAGGTACCACATGTGGAGCGTTAAGCGATTTTAAGTGATCAGTTTCCCCAAAAGTAGATTCGCTGGCAATCAAAGATATATTTCTATCATCGTGTTTTGAATAACATTCAAAGCTTTAATGAAAGTTCAGTACACTCTGAATAAAAAAAAATTGTTTAAAAACATTTGAATACTTGCAACGAAACAACTTTTAGGCCTGTCGCACTTTTCAAAATAAATACTTTGTCTACTAAAATAAATGCAACAAAAACAACAATAACAATCGAAAAAACTAGTAATAAACAAATTCAACCAAAGCAACAATAACAAAAGCAAAAACCATCAATAAAAAAATTCAGCAAAAACAGTTTTACATTGTATATAGTTCTTCAATCAACATCAACAACAAAAGCAATTTCTTTTATCTAGACGTTTTATTTGTATAAATATTCAGCACGTCGATTTTTTTGTTGAGCAAACAAGTCAATCACCCTTTCATTCATTTTGGGTATATCTTTAATAAATTTATTAGAAACAGAGAATACTGCCAGCGAAGACGAACAAAGGTTATTATCTTCAAAAAAACTGTAAAGTTGAACAATGGAAGACATATTTTGAAACATTTCGTTCAAATAGCGTAATATTAATATTAATTATATTTTCTACCGAATTCATACTTTGAAAATACCGAAAAAATTTACTAAAGTTGAAATTCAAACTTCTAGCAAGTTTTAACACATGCAAGGAAAATCTTGTTAATTATTTACTTAATCAAAATCATAAATACCATAACCTGAAGAAGCCTTTTCTGAAACAAACTCTGGGCACTACAAAACTTTAAAAAATACCAAACACTACGAAGGCACACTAAGTACAAATAATACGCACTACACTGATGAGACTACTATTGCAGGCATCACTTTCACCCGTTTTGGCCCGACGTAAAAATGTTGTTCATGCCTGCTCAAAAGTATTATCCAGACCATGCCAAGACTAAACGTTGTCGAAGCACTGAACGGGCTGCATATGACTAGTTCGTCCACGTGTATACACATGTTATTTCAAACACGCACACTCCCGCCGCTTCACCATAGAATTCACGCAGCCATTCAAATCAAAATTCTCTTAATCGGGGCTTATTTTATGTAGCCCTTCCTCATAGTAAAGGTGGAAAATTGTCAAAGAGAAAATAAGTTTGAATTTTACTCTTAGCTTTTACTCGGTGCAGGCACAACGAAGCGAGTCGAAGAGAAAAACAAATTGTTCTACAGTGCGTGGCAAGAAGATTATGTGAAAGTAACCTACAGCATGGGCGAAAAAAATGCTACATTATATTTTGAAATGAAATGAAATTATGAAAACTATATTGAAATCTATAATGATACAGTACAACCTCGTTAAAGGCAACTAATAAAATCCAGCCCTGTTGCTAATAACAAGGATTTGCTTTTATCGAGTTTAAATTTTCTCATAAAATTATTGCATAATAAAAAGTGCTAGCTCACGTATTTGTCCATCAAAACATATGTACATATTCATTTATCTTCTCGCATAAACAAAAAAAAAACTTTATTGAAATAACATCACTTATTTTGTAAAAAAAGTTAGTAATTTTTGATTGTTTTGTTCTAATGTTCCGTGAGTTTACTATGGCACTTTCCTTTATATTATATAATGCCATCATATCTTTTCACGAAACTTCATTCTCATTAGCCCATTGAAGTACAACTTCAATGTTGCTTAAAAGTTCATTAAATTTTATTTTGGGCTTCGAACTAATGTTTTCTTCGATACATTCGTCCACTTTCACAATCTACGTCAATTGATGCCAGATTTGGATCGTTGTCTGCTGAAGCCATATCGGTTTCTGTTATCCATTCGGTGATCTCTCCTGTGGAGAAGTGTAGGTGACTTATATCGGTCAACATTTCCTGAATCGGATTTAGCTCATTAGTGCGTTGGCGAATCAACTGAGCTAATGAGATGTTATCGTCCTCATCGAACTCATCTTCAAACTCAAACAGCTTCCGAAAGCATTTCTTTATTTGGGTTGGTGTTAGATCTTCCCAAGCCTTAGATAGGAAAGATACAGCATGCTTTAAATTTATTTATTTTATTGCTTCATCGATATTATCTCCTTGTAAACCAACCAAATGTGTTAGTAAAAGCTTTTTATAGCGTTGCATTGTCAAATTTATAACATTCTGGTCCATTGGCTGTAGTAGCGCAGTGGAATTGGGTGGCATGCACATAACAGTTATAAGTCCATCGTTACTACAAAGCCCATCACTCTTAGGATGGCGCGTTGTCAATCAAAAGAAGGGCCTTTATCGGCAAATTTTTCGGTTCAAGGAATTGTTTCACTTCAGGAACGAATATGTCATGAAACCATTCTTCAAAAAGAGCACAAGTCATCCAGGCGGATTTATTTCCCTTATAAACCACTGGAATGGACGGTATTGACCTCAGTGCTTTAGGACGCAAAGATTTCCTAATAACCATTGGCTTGATTTTGTGCTCTTCAGATGCGTTGGTACATGCCACGAACGTTATCCTCTCCTTCGAAGACTTTCGGCCAGGTGCTGATGCCTCTTGAAGAGTCATATAAGTTTTGTTGGGGAGTAACTTCCAAAAGAGGGAGCTTTCGTCAGCGTTGTAAATTTGATGCTCTGTTAATTTGTATGTAGGAATATTATCCTGAAATTTGCGAAGAAACGGTCTTATCGCATCCTTGTTATTCAAAAGTTTCTCGCCGCAAATTTTTAAAGTGCGTATCCCGTATCGTTTTTTGAAATTGCAGAACCAACTCGCATTAAAGTCGCTACTAAGCTAAGCCTCGGCTAAGCCTTTCCCTTCAACAAGTTTGCGGAAATCGGTAGGTTATTCAACCTTTGATTTTTAAACCATTTGTACAATGCTGCGTCCATTTTGGGATGTTCTGGATCACGCAGCCTTTTTATGTTTCCAATTTTAACTTCCATACACTTGACACGCTCTCGGATAGTTTCCTCACTTTTCTTTATTTTAGATACAGTGGCTTTGTTTATTTTGAACTTTTCGGCAAGTTTTTTATATGCAACACCAGTTTTTATTGAATCCAAGATATCAATTTTATCTGTCAATTGCAACTTATGCCTTGAAGCAGGAGCCATTTTCAAGAAACTGTAAATGGTTTCCACATATTTATCTAACGTGTAATGTAAACAAATTCTTACCTAATTTGTTCCGATGGAAATTTCGAGCAGATCACAACCAACACTAACTGCAGCTTACAGAATGACATATGCACGTGTGCTGCCCATTTAAAGAAGAATTAGCAATTCTAGGAAAACAAATGAAAACATAGTTTTCATTCACTTCAGAAGATGCTTCACATAGAGTTGCCTTTATCGAGTTCATTATTAGGAAGAGTTGCTTATACAGAGTCAACAATGTTGAGGTTGTTTGTGTTGCTTATATCAATGAGTTGCCATTACCGAGTGTTGCCTTAACGAGGTTGTACTGTATTTTATTACATTTGCACTAATATAAGCTCATCAATAAGTGGGGCTGAGCCCCACTAGCCCCAAAGGTAGAGCCGCCACTGCTAACAGTGTCAAAAAATATTTGGAGACGAAGATAAACTATAAGCGACTGTAAACAAGCTTTTTTAGAACATAAGAAACCTATATTTTTGAATTGTGTAAAAGCTTTGTTAAATTAAATTCATGTACCTCCATCTGACAAATTTATATTAATCGAATCTCATCTGCTGATGATTTGGTTTGATATTTTGTTGAAAAATTTGCACGTTAGGATGTTTGCAATCACAACATCGATCAACGATCATTTTGAGCTAAGGTACACTAGTCTTTTTTCCAGTGAGCATCACTTTCTAAGAAAACTACGCACTTGTTCATTTTATGTAGAAGCCATATGGCGAAGCAAATGCGCATTGTATAGAAAGAGTACAAATAGAACACAAGTAGTTTGTGTAAACAAAGTAATAGAAGCAACCGAATTAAAAACAACTACCACAATCGTTAATCAATTTGATGCGTACATTTTATTTAGTTCTACGCATTTATGTTGGGAAGTTCCCCCAAAGACTTCAACGTATTTGGCCATTACATTCATCTTAATACTTGAAACGCTAATTGCATAAATTCTATCATTTCATTGAGCAGAAAATACGTTTCAGCTTATTTACGTCAATTCATTCATGAAGATCATAATTCACCAACAATGGGTTTCTACGAACCAACAACTCAGAATAGAGCGCAAATAACAAGATGGCAACTGCATATATAAATCTTATTGGCATTTTTATTAAGACCACGAAAACTAACCAGCAGTTCAGTATCGTCTTATACTATGAAAGTCTTCGATGAAAGAGAAAAAACAGACATCGCAAACAAATGTGTTGTGTATATACACAACAGTTTGGCGGGATCCAACCAATTTACGTTCATTCATAAAAATATTTAGCACATTCCACATTTCGCCGTCGATCGAACGAACATGCTCAAATGTGAGACCTTGACGGAGGCCAAACAATTTATGAATAAATATTGGACACGCCATTCGCGAGGAAGAAGTCGAAGACCAGAGAAGAAGCAAAATCGGAAATGTAGACGCATGTGCGCATTACTAGCAATTTATCTTACTACAATTCATTTGCCATTTTTTTCTTCGTAGCTTGAAGCACTTTTAATAATGGAAATAATGACATCATCACTTTTGAGCAGAGACTGCGAAAATTTTGCTGGTAACGCGCATTACAGCAAGTGTAGGATGAATAGTGAACTAGTGCAGGAACGAATGGTTGCAATCAGAGATTTTTTTAATTCCTAATTGTCCAATAAAAATGATCACTTTTCTAACATGTGTACATTTGGATGAACATTTCAATAGATACAGTTTTTCTACAACTAATTATAGTCTATTTTATGATATAAACGACACAACAAAAACAACAACAAACTTCTTGAAATTTCAATAATTGCAGAGGTCACGTTCAAAACGTAACATATTCAAAAAATTCAAGAATGAGTTTAATATCCGCATGAAATCTTTTAAGTCATTTGCATGCATGGATGCAATCATTCTCAGTCGCAAAAAAACCATTTCCCATAAAAAAGACCGCGAAAACTTGACTTTTAGTCAAAAATGAACATAATCAGAACTGAAATTGTTTGAATACCATCAAACTAATGTTAGCAGTACGTTCATAGAAGCAAGCAACATCTTAAAGGACACATCATTATATTGAGCAGAAATTTCAAATGAAAGGAAGGAGCTTCCATCATATTTGACGATGAATGGATAGTATGTCCCTGTTCAACGAGTAAATGGCCAGGATGCCATTAATATGATAGTGGATGCGCGTGATATTGAAAGAGATGAGATCTTCAACGAAAAAATAACCAGGACACCATGAAAATGATCGTCGATAGAAGGACGAGATTTTCATCAAGGAACGAAGAGTATGTTGAGGAAATCATATCGACCATTTAAGGCTGTTTTTGGAAAAGCACTTGCTTTAGAGTGCCAAACGATGACTTCAGCAAGTTAATTGTTGTCAAGTTGTGATAATTGATGCTGCAGTTAATATTTTCAATATAGGCTCTCGCAAGAAGAGGACAGAATGTATCGGGGGTTGACGTGACTACCTATCAAGATGATTTAAAGCCACGGGCCTCTTCGGCCGCGGGTTTGTATTGAGTGACAACCAAACACCCTCCCATCACCTGTTGGGAATATCAGCTTGCCTACTAAATGCAGGGTCACTGACCTTACTGGCCTATCTAATCCTTTGCCAATTTCATAGTTTCGGCACCGGGTTACCTCATAACTCCACGCCCCCAGAAATGCTGCAAAAGTCCCAATGTTCAGAAGCATGAAGTCTTCAAAGCGAATCTAAATGGGCTCTACCCGTATTTGGTTCTTAGCCACAGCCACCACGTTCGCACCCTCCTATAAGGGTTCCTCACCGCGACTGAAGGGAGGATTAACCTCCCTGGGCCCCGGTTCTCGTGGTACCACATTGACCCCCTGGTAAGGCTTCGTGGACTTGGGCCTCTTCCTTCCCTCTGCAGACTTTGGACCATTCTCGGGTACGCGGGGACGTCCATCCCGGAAGGCTGCGCTGGATGATGGAAGTCCAAGGACTTTGGTTAGCGCTGATGCTCCCGGCATCACCTCCCTGCGTTTCTACCCCCAACCCGCCAACGGCTGCTGCCGCTGGCTGGGCACCAGCACCTGGGGCATTGTGCGAATGCAGGAATCGTTTCTTCAGGTCAAACGCCCGCCGAGCAAACTTGTTCAACATGCAAAAACCATCACCGAAAAGAAGCATGCGTAGGTCATGCCTATCATACACGTGCAGAATAGCAGGGCAAATCTACCTCGTGTGTTCGAATAAGCTGGGCAGTCAAAGAGAATATGCTGCTAGTCTTCGTCCGCGGAGCGACATGCAGGACAAACAGGACTATCAGCTAGTACCCTGCTGCTCAAAAATACATTCAGGCTATTTGGCCCGGTGTGAAGGTAGCCCAAACCCAGACAAAAGTCCAGGTATAAGCCCTTCCGTACAAGCCGGACATCAGGCAACCACCTAAACGTGATGCGCCCTTTAGAGGAAGCCAACCACTTTTATTGCCACTCAGAGAATACACACTCCAATAAAATACGCTTCATTTGGCGCCTAGAAGTAGAGGACTGTTCTTGTATACGGTGTTTTTAGAGATATAGAACTTTCAATATTGTTATGTCATTGTAGCTATAAAATTTTCGTGAGGCTATCCAGGAATGGCGAGCCTAGAGTTTACTTGCGTTTTTTTCAATAGTTTCTTTTTTTCCCTATCTGTAGCTTCGGCAGAACTCGTTGAAAGAAACACCCAATCTTTTTGCATGTCTGCCAATTAGAAAATGCCTCGTCAGTACGAAACTTGATGTTTCACGGCACGCGTTGAAGAGCTTAGTGCGTATCAAGTTTGCCTGGCTGTTCTACAAATTTCTTCCAGAAGCCACGCCCTGTTTGCAGCCTTCATGTAATACTGCACAAAATTCTAGCATAATGGAGGCTAGAGGTTGGCCGGCTTGATGTGTTAGTGTATAATACTGCATCTAAGGGCCAGTTCTCGCTAGGACGTCAGCTTCACTATTTACAGGTATATCACTATGCCCCGTTACCCAGTAAAGGATCACTTCACAGTGAAACAACATCGCGTTCATTTGTGTGCGACATTCCATTACCATTTTGGATGAGGTATGCACGTTAGATAATGATTGGATAGCAGCTTGACTGTCACTGAAAATCTTTTGATTTCTCATGAAATATTTTTGGTTTCTCAACCAGTCTACTGCATTGTATATTGCAAGGACCTCTGCCTGAAAAACACTGCCATGTTCTGGTAGCCGGAAGGATAGTTTCAGGTCTAGCTGTTCTGAGAAAATACCACAGCCAACTTTTCCATCCTTTTTTCATCCATCAGTATAGATATCGACCGATTTCTACATCTCACTTCTTTTTATGGTCTTGAAACCATGATGGAAGCAAGGAATCGGAGAAGCGAGATCTGCTTTCCCTCCCTTTAATGGGTAAAACGGTTAAAAAAACATCCTATAATATGGAATTCCAGAAAATCGTTACGTGATGGAGTCTTTTCATTATTTTAGCGTTCATATATACTTCTAAAGAGACGCTCATGATTGAAGACAATTTCATCGCAGACCTGTGTTATTTACTGTTTTAATGAAAAATTTTTTAGAAGTATAAAAAACCATGATTTTATTTGATAAGAACCCATTGGCATTTACTTTTCTAAAGCATTGATTGCTACAGATGTCAACCAGATGACAAAAAAAAGTTTCGAAAGATTAAACAGTCTTTTCATTAATTTAAAGAATTGTTGAACTAAATTCATTGAAAATTATATTATTTACATATACATTAAAATGCCTAACTGTGGGACGTCTTTTTACATCTACAGTAGCAATTTTGAAATTGAAACGAGCTGGTTTTGATATTAAACGCATCAATCCGCTATCTTTCTTTTCGATTTCGAAATGACTGCGAAACCATTCATTCAACTACAATATGCTCATTTCCCGCTGGTATTTTAAGAACTCTTCAGACCAATACAAGAGACAAGCGGGCATCAATTATTTGGTCATCTTTTCTGCTGAAAAAAAACTTGAAATCATAATGTTATGTCGTCTTGCCCATATCAAGTTTGATGACCATCTTCGACGAAACTTGATCAAAGATCGAGTAGGAGTGTCCATTTCCGGTGATAATTATAAAAGAATGAGAAAAGGGTTGAATGCGAGTTCAAACTATTTTTTTTTCAAGAAAAGTGTTGATTTATGGGCGAAAACATAAAACAATTTGAGTAGCAAATTGAAACGAGTTATGTGGGTGAGTTCATGGAAATTAGTGTAGATTTTGTATTTAATGCATCGGAAATAAAGTTTTTAACTCCATATTTTCTATTTTAGTCTTTGTCTACGACTTGTTCGATGATTGATACTTGCATGTTTGGTGTAATTTGAAAAGTCATAACCAAAGACAAAATCAATTTGAATAAGCTATTAATAATTTTAAATATCGGCACACATACGTATATGAATAAATTTACATTGGAATATAGATATCGACGCTCAAAATGCATAACGTCGAAAATTCTATTTTATTTTTGAATGTTGCTAAATCCTAAATAAGCGTTCCATTCAATAATATAATGCTGAATTAACAATAAAACAGAAAGGATATAATTATAAGATCAAATCACTAGGAAATATCAATTTTATGCATTTCTGATATAGGTATATAATTTAGCTAGTATGCAATTGATATATAATTCTAATAGCAATATTAATTTGTTTTTCGTATTTACCTTTACATCATGTAACAACAATTTACTACACGGCTTACCTGTAAAACAAAAGAAAATTGTTTTAAAATCTTTCGGTTTAAAAATTCACTGCACGTTAGTGGCAATAAATAAAGGCAATCACTTTTCAAAATACTTCATTACTAAAAAATTCAATTAATCATCCGTGTTACTCAAAAATATTCATGAGAAACAGAAACTTATAACGAAATACAAAAATAAAGAATAAAATGCCTGACTCATAATATAGAGCTAAATTATTTTGAAAAGTTGATAAAACACCAACTAAATAACGTTGCCACGAACATCTGAAGTATAGTACACGTATTCTGCGGTAAGATTTTAAAAGAAGCTAAGTATGTGGAGTTTTTGATGATATGAAACGGTTTTAAAACATAAAAAGATGCAAATTCAGTTGAAATGAAACTAGTCATTGGCCGCGGACTGTGAAATTATCGCATGCTAGGATTCAAAGGTTTTTTGGACGTAATGTGACAGGCAGAAGACGCAGAATTAAATAAATTCCTGCTTGCTTCAAATGAATGTCACCTTTGAAACAAATATACCAAGAAACATTAAGATTTTTTTCACACTTACGAATTTTATTTGACTAAATCGAACATCAGGTCAACAATAAAATTCCAACGAGCGCTTGGATTATCCAAACAAAGAACAAAAAATTCAGAATATTTTCCAGTCGCTCATATTGAAAACGTTGTGCCGCATTGTTTGAAAATCAGGACTGGTTTGCATTAACATAACATAAACACGAATGAAAAATTGGCAGTGTAAATAAAAGATCGGCTACAGAATTTCTTTCAACATTGTAGGCAGCGATTGAAGCTGATGATTGAAATCCTCAATTAGTATCCAAAGAAGACGAGACTGGCCAATATTGGTAGCAATTGCCTTATTAGATCAGAAAAATTTATGTCTGAATTTAAGGTATCCAAATATCATCACTCTGTAGAGTGGACAATGTTCATTCAACACGAGCTCGTACAGTGCGTACCGAGACAGCTATCGCTGCTTTTTGTGGAGGTATACCAAGTCTCTTGTCTATTCTCATAAAGCAGTAGATATTGACGACTTGGAAGCCAACATTGGACGCGCTGTTGGCTACATAATACCCAAAAACTGGTGCCAAATTTGACATACAGGATGGCCTTTCTAAGACACAGTCGCAATGGTCATACGCTGAAAAAAACTTGATACACTAAATGCCATGAAATTTGCGAACTAATAAAGTTAAAAAATTGGCTATTTTTATAATATATATAATAATGTTATATCAAGAGTTATAAAGTGATTTTCATATGAAAAGTTGTCTACGATCTGGGAAACGAGCGAAAACTGTTGGATGACTCAATGAATGTTCGAAGAATTTCTTCATAAAAACTATTGCCCTGAATTCAAAGAATATTTCTTAACGGATAATTTAAATTACGGAGCTATTGCCAATTTTAAGGGGGGAGTACCGGTTAGAATGCTGAAAAACAGCCTAATTTTTAATAATATTTTTCAGCTCCTTTATTGTATATCAATTTTAAAATTTGCATGGATAAAATACCCAGTTTGAAAAATACAAAAAAAATATGTTCAATTTTTTTTATTACTACTTATTTATAGAGGGCGCCAAAATTGATGTCTCGAAAATGCCTCGTCCCACTGCGGACAGATCATCTCAGGAATGAAGAATTTGAAATGAAAACAACAAACCGCATTTTAAAGAGGAATGTTCCTTACGTGGTCATCTACAACAATATTTTGAAAATATGATAAAAATATTAGCGGTTGTTTGAATTTTTTTTTCTTTTACTTTTTTTCACTTGCCAAATTTTTTGGAACTAATTTTTGGCCTTGTTCTGGTAGATTACCATACAAAATATTTAAATAAAGGTGCACACAAAATTTGATTTAAATCGGTTCGGGCAATCTGTTGAATAAGTGTCTGCAATTGGAAAAACATTGTTTCGAGAAAAACGCGTTTAAAGTTTCGATTACTGAAAATATCGCTTACCAAGCGCTCAAACTGCCTTAACTTCTTTATTTTTGGAAATACAATCTTAAAAATGTGGTCTAAGTGCGACCCTTGAGGCCCACACGACTAACTTTCCAGTAGGGTGAATAAAAAGCTATAATTTGGTTTTATTATTAATTACTTTTATTAATAATTACTATTATTAAATATTATTATTCTAAATTAATATAATTACTTTTATTATTTTTATATATTTTTTTTTTATCTAACCATAAAAGCTTTGGTAGAAGAAGACGTCTCCACCACCTGGTCATCCTCTACCAAAGCCTCGGCAACCTCGTCCTCGTCATCCTTCTTGTCCTCCACTTCGTTCTCCATCTCGGCCTCGGAATCCACAACTATTATTGAGGGTATTTATTTATTATTTACAATAATCATTCGTTATTAAGAATGTTTGATCGTTACTGAATAATTATAATTGACTTTATATATACAATATCAAATTATAACTAATATTATTTGATTGTTATTAACAATATTAAATTATTTGTAACAATATGCAATTATTAACTGCATTGGCGTCTCTACTCCCATTCACCCAAACCTGATAATATAAGTTTGGAATTTTATAAATTAATCTTTATTTTTTTTAAATAACATTTTTTACAAATTTGATCACAATTTTGCTAAAACGCACAATAATAACAACATTACTATGAAGGTGTTTGGTATCTGCACGAATTAATAGTGCGTATCAACAGTTTAAAAATAAGCAATTTTTAGTCTTTTTTTCATCCTCAATAAAAAACGGCTGAACCGATTTTGCTGAAAAGTCATTCAGTTTTAAGTTACCTAATTACGCGTCAAATGAAACCGGTCTCACGTCAATCCGATCTTTGGTTCTTGAAATAATCGAGACGAAAAATTATTCCGAACACACATACGTACATACGCACATACCCACATACGTTCATACACACTCACAGACATCTCTCTAAAAACGATGGATTTGGATTCTAGAGACCTTAAAACGTGGAGATATGTGAAAATTTGGGATTCGCAAAATCGAACCCATTACAATAACTTCCCATAGGGAACTGGGAAGTTAATAAAATTATGAGACGTGATTTCGAAAGATATAATAAATTGAAAAATGAAAAATTGATTTTTCAAAATTATAACCGGTACTACCCCCTTAGGGCTTATTATTTTGGACGAGTTGTAAAAACTGCGGTAACAGTTACATATAAGGAAAACAAACCAGTCTTACAGAATTTCCTCTCCTGGGGGATTTTCTTTATTTGATACCTCGCGGTGGCAATTGCCACTTAAATGTGGATTACGAAAAATTTAAAAATAATTTTAAAACGTATAGGAGATTTATGAAATACTTGATTTTTTTTCAAAATTGGAGAGAAAGATCAGTTTTATTTAGGTTTCTTTTTGAAACAGATGGAAAACAACACAACACAACAAAACAATATCCTCGATTAGTTTTCGCAAAACAATATAAATTAGCTGATGAAATTTCAAGTTAAGTTCCAAATCAGAATTCATGCATAGATTTAAATCGGCTACAAATTGTGAGGTTTTTTGACTCTGAATTTCAAAATATTCATCAATAATTTTACAAACACGTAGTCAGGGCCAGGTAGATGGTTTATACATATAACTCAGGCAGATAGATTCTTTATTTGAATAGGTCAAAAAAATCTCAATTTAAAATTGAACATTCCAATGGGTGACAATTCATGCCAAAATTATCTAAAGTAAATTATTTAAATTTTAAATTTTAATGCTGCTATATTTTATCAGGTTTTTTTAACCATCGAGAATACATCTTCACTGGTTTTCAATTCACATAACTAAAAGAAACGATGCATAACGTTTTCTTTTAGAAATCAAATCGATCCCATTTATTTCAATTTACCAAACCTGTGATTCTTAAGGCTAACAAAACAACCGCATGAAATTGTCTACGATAGATAAAATAATTCACCGAACAACTCATAGAAATATTAAATCTAACGAAGCGTTAAACATCAAACATTCATTCTACCAATTGATTTTTATGATCGAATATAAAAATTTTGATTTTGCAAAACACATATCACGTCATTGTTCATATAATCGTGCCCGACATACTCGTTTATCATTAGATATTTGATTAGAATTGTTTATATGTACGTCCTATTTTGCATTCTCCACACAATAATGAATTTGAATGGAAACCAATTATTAAACAAATTTGAAATGTCATCGTAGTGAAATACTGCTGATAAAATTTATTGTCATTAAATTTTCGATATTTTATTGTTAATATTTATGACCAACACATTACGTTTTTATTAAATTGCTCCGGTATTCATATTTGTGTTGAATGAGATTCATACAAATTTTTGAACGTGGGTTCAATGCTCACACGGCGTTAAAAAAATATGATTACATTAAATTTTTTGGAAATAATCTAGAAAGAATAAATATAAGATCGGTTCGATTCTTTTGAAGGACAGCAGCTATGAATATTTTTTTAATTTGGGAATGCGATTGGCATCCAAGAGGGAAATATTAAAAATGGGTCCAAAAAATGCGGCAAACATGAAATTATTTCGGGATATTTCTATCAACACTTGCACAAGAATTTAAGTGTTTTATAATAAAGGGCATATTAGAAAAAGATTAAAATATATCTGAAATTTCCTTAAGATTGTAATAAAACTCAATTTATAACTACTTTTCTATTGATAATTCAGTTGCTTTAAGATAAATCATTTCAAAAAGTATAATCAGATTCCGATCATTATTGATTTCTTTGCCATAAAATTCTCAGCATGACATTTTTTCACTTGAAGCCTTTTAGAAAGCAATCACAGAAGTAATTCATGGCAGTAAAATTAATTGCTTAATATTTATATTTTGTTTGAATCAAGAAGGCATTATACTAATTCAAATTAAAAAAAAAACTTCTCAACAAAGCGATTTAATGACGA
This sequence comes from Oxycera nigricornis, assembly GCA_963942545.1. Taxonomy (NCBI): domain Eukaryota; kingdom Metazoa; phylum Arthropoda; class Insecta; order Diptera; family Stratiomyidae; genus Oxycera; species Oxycera nigricornis. Next base: position 37,127,256 of record OZ012663.1, on the reverse strand, counting down.
CACATAAATCATTACAGCTATTAAATATATAATGAGAATGATGACTAGTATTTTCAGGTGCCCTCTGATTAAGAAATTATGCAAAATAGCATTCTAAGACAGGGGACTATCTTTTGATCATAAGATAATAAATTAATACGGACCTGCATCTACTCAACTTTTGAACGTAGAAAAAAGATTGCCGATTGGTATGAGCCAATGAAACCAGGTATTGGCGTCAATGTTAGTGAGTCTTTATGTGTTAAGGGACATAAAAGTAGTTTTATAGGAGATGTTGTGAGAAATCAAATTATGGGTTTCGAACATTACCAAACAAGACTTAATTGAAACCATACAGGGTGTTTAATACGGCCTAGACTCCATATCATACGGTGTTTCATACAATTTTAACCAAAAATTTGTGAATTTTTTGGAGTTTACATAATTTCTTATCCGTTAGTTATTTTAAAGTTTTGAAAAAAAATTACCATGCCTCAGTATTAAAAATGCAATATTTTACAAAAAGATTTGGTGTTGGTATTTGCTTATTAAGCTTTAAATGAGTACCTGAGTTAAATCAGGGTAATTGTAACAGACGAGCGTGTTGAAATAGATGACTTCGCCTTTTAATGTTCTGTTGGCCAAATGATGAGATAACTCTAACATTACCTCAAGGATCTGGCCCTTTTCGACTGTAGCGTCATACTATTATTATTATTAATATCTTGAAAACTACATGAGATAGAGCACTACAGCAAACATTGGAGAGTACTTGAGACTCTATTGCATTTTTCCTGCTTCAGTCAAGCGTTTGGGTAGACTTTAGGGTTGTATAAATTGACCACTGATAATAGCAGCCCAGCAATGAGACTCCTTCGAACTTGACGATGTCTCGATTTGCTTCATTTCACCCGTTATAGGTGAAAATTCCTTCCTGGATAAAGAGAAACTCATTGATAAATAAGATGTGGTCTAAGAAGCCTGGATTTTGCAGAATTCATCATTGCAGTCTTTCACACAGATCTTTTAGCTGTCCGTAATGTAATGAATGTGCGTTTTATTTTATGGGTTTCAATCAACGACTCAATAACTTCATAGATGCTCAGCGAAGGTGTGAAGTAATGAACTTTAAGTGATGTTCTGTCTCTCGCACACTAGAGGGTAGGATAATACTGGCGGGCAATACAATTCGGTGGGAATGCGGTTATTTTCTCTTGTTTATCGTCTTGGCTATATTTCAAAGCCTGAGCCTTACCATTAAATACTTAATTAGTTAAAGTTATTAAAGAAAAATGCATAAAATAGAACCAGAAAAATGAATCAACTTCACTTTAGTAGTGCTTCACTTCTTACGTTTCTCTACACAAATCCTTTTACACGAAAATGGCTAAAACAAAACAAAGAAATACGTATACAAACTGATCCCTTTATGTGCGTACACTTACGCTGAAACGACCAACCTTAGCTGGGCTTTCCAGGCATTGATGGCGCTGTTTGGGCCCACCCTTCCACGGTCAACCGGGCGCAATACTACATGATTTGCACGGCTAGTTCTCCCATATCACAGGGTCAGAATTCAAGTTAATTCGTAAATTAGGAAACTAATATATATCGAAGATTCACGAATAATACGTCCAGTAATCAAGAAAACTGATGCCGGATAGATCTTCAGAGTATTTCAAGAAACAGAAAATTTAGCTCAGCTAGAATCGCATTCATGATATTCTTGGCACATTCATATTCAACATGTTTATTAACAAATTTTTGAAAACGTACAGTTTCTAGCCACTTGGTAAGCAGGAAAGTATTAAGAAATTAAGGCAGTGTTGCAAGGTGGCGCCTACCATTTTAAGCTTATTTCATAATTTTTTCGCAAAATAACAAAACAGATTTTTCACATTTTTCTTATGCTTTTATTTACATCTTCAATCACACAAAAAATTGTTTATAATCAATTTTATTATATTTGGTTTGTATTTTTTGAAGTCAAAGTTTACTTCTCGAAAAAGGTGGGTAGATGATGTCAGAACCAAAAAATCAAACATTTTTCAATTTTGTAGACTTTTCTTTATCGTTGAAACGGGAATTATACAATAATATTAATAAACAAAAAAGTAGCGGACTCATAATTTTTTTTCCAAAAATTGAGTTTTTCTCGCTGATAATCAAGGAAAAAACAAGAAACTAATAAGAAAAATTAAATAATTCTAGTTCCGTTGTGGTATGCACAACGCTTTTAAATTATAGCCCGATCGGTTGGCTAGAATTTCGATTCAAAAATAGTGATTTCAAGGAAAACACGATTAAGGATTTGGTAACAGTTTTTCATACAAACTTTATGCATAAACTAATCCACTATATATGCCTAGTCTGTGCTTCGTAGACATTATATAATAATAAATATAGACATTGACCGGCTGGTGGAAACAAAAAAGGGAAAAAAACTCGAAACTAACTGAATGGAGATGCATCCTTTTCGTTATCATCATAAGCAGCAGATACGTGGCTAATAAAGCGATAGCAATACCTGTTCTTTGCTTCATGCTATTACTTCGTTAAAACTTTACATTTTCGGCTACGATTTTCACAGTACACTGTCAATACACTTTCCTTTCAAATTATTCAACAATAACATTATAATTTCTTGCGACTCTAACCTGTTTCTACCACCCACTTTTATAATTTTTGAACCAGAGTTTAATTTTCGAATAGCTGGGCTTTCCCAAAGGCAACAGGTCGAATTTGCTCTGATTCACCTTCTAATCGCAATCTTTTTGTTTTGTATAAACTTCAAGGTCATTCCATCAATGTTATCTAAAACTTGACTGATTGTAAGAGATGTTATGTATATGTCTGAAGGGAGTAAGCCAAGAGAACGCGCTGTAGATTTGGGGTTATCGCTTCTATCTTAAGCTACGTAGACGTAGTGCGCAAAGCAAGAGTCATGTCATCGGTCTAATCGCAAGGATCCGAATTTATTGGCAGAAAGGGAAATCAAGTTCACTTCAACTATCGAAGTGGACTGTAATTAGTGTTTTTTCTACTCGGTGAAGCAAAACATTTTCGCAGAGTTGTACAAGTTCACCTAAAAATGTATCTCTTTTATCTACTTTGAATTATGTCACCCTGTTTATCGATCTTGAGTTTTATGTATGTCCCAAGCCTCAACAACCCCAGCCTTCGTAGCGATTCAGGGTGCTACTACTTTTTTTTTTGAACTAACCGAAAGCCTGGGTTCATAGTATCCTTATATCTTGAACACGAAACGGGAAAACAATTTAAGGCTCTTTCTAAAAATGTTCTATCAACAAAATTGAATAAAAAGACGTTGAATATCAATAGAATCCTTTCGACTAAATTTATTTAGTCGTGTTATCTTTTGGCAGATTATTTCTGAAGACACCAAGACACTAAGTTGACAAGCACTGTAAAAAGGATCTATCGAGGTTAATGTAAAAAACGTTTTTTCTTGCTTTTTCTTTTAAATTTAAATATAAAACAGATGGAACAAATCCAATAGTGTAATTTCAATCTTTCCTCTACGAGATTGATCAATACAGAGTAATTACTGACAGTTGGCTATTGTTTTTCGGGGTAGTTGGCTAGAGCCTTGCGCAGTTTTCACATCGTGTGCAAGTTATTCAAGGCTTCTTAAGTGGCAAACCTAACGGAGATTTTAATTCAGGCAAACACAATAAAGATATATTAGTCAGTTTATCATGGGTTAGAACCTCCTAGTCTAGTCAACAACTTCGTCTTCTAGTGTGCTTTTGGTTAGCAACTCACTAGCACTCTTATTGCACATGCATGGAGGTTCTTGTTTCCAGGCTTATAGCCCGGTATATTATCAAATGGGAAGTGTGGTTTCGGCGTGACGGATGGCATCCTCTTCAGGTGCTGTCATGTTGACTAGACTAGGAGATTTTAACCCATGATAAACTGACATATATACGAACCAATTGCCAGTCGTTATACTTCGCGGATACAAATAATAAAATAGTTGAAATATAACGAGCTTAACCCATCAACAAGCCTAACCGTGGTCGTGCTGTCTGGTGGCGGATGGTAAATGACAGCAACTGAAGAGCATGCCATCCGTCACCCCGAAACCACACTTCCCATTTAACAATAAAGATAGTTTTGCGCAGCCTTATTTCTTAAATATCTCATCAGTCAAGAAATTCAATTATCAATTCATCAGTCAAGAAATGAGCCAGCTAGATTCTAAAAAAAATTGGACTAAATGAAATTTATGTAAACTACACATTGAATGTGAAAAATAACTGAATGGTGTAACTTTCTACTAGGCATATGGTTTCCGAATTACAGTCGAATTATTTTTTTCAATTTCTTTACAAGATAGCAGGAAAATGCAGAACGGGGAACATTCAATTTAAATTTAGTACCAAGTCTCCATACGGACTGCAGACTAAATCAGGCTACCAACCAATATGGACGTCAGGACTACTTTTTTCCTGGATTATATACCTACTGGAAAAATGTCAGTCAACAAGTATCCGAGGATTACTTTGTAGTGTGAAGCCGACTTTATAGAGCCACACTTCCAAATTTGTGGTTTCATTGTTTGGCGCCTTAATACTTGCTTGGATATTCAATTCAGTGAGCTCAGCTTCAATTGCCTACGATTCTTAACATGAAATTTGCGAGCGGCAAAAAATACTGATATTTGAACCTACGAAAAGTTTTGGATGGTCACGTTGACAATTCTTGCATCAACAGATTTAATACCACATTTTTATTGAAAATTTAACCACTTCTGCATTATAAGTCTCGCAATAAGCTGTGTACTATGTTTCATACATATATATTTATAGACATATCATCCTTACTAATTAAAGTTACAGCAAATGTCAATTCTTTTAATCAATAATTTATAAGCCATTTAAAATTCAATACTTTTGTGTCAAAGTCAATAAAATTTACTGCAAAAAGTAGCTACGCTTATAACAAGCATCCATTTAGCTCCACCAGATCATATGTACGTTGCAGCCAATCATAAAAGATAAAAGCCTTTATATATGCAAAATAATATGCTCACCTTAAAAATTAATGACCACCCCCTGCTGCTAGGTATGCTATGCTACCTTCACGTCTGTTGAACAGCTATTTACCATGGAACTAATATCGAACTTGACTGCATCTTGAAATTGATTATACAACGACGTTTGGTCATTAAATATTTTCCCGTGGATTTTATCAACAGAAAAAGAAGAAAAAACAGATATTATGGAAGTATTGTAGCTGCCTCCAGTTTAACCCAACAAATATGGCGCGTCGTCGTCGTCTCACCTTCGACGACGATTTATGAAAAATCGTAAACATTTTAAGGTAATCGATCAAAACCTAAAAAATGACAAAGCCATAGCTACTTCTTTTCTACGTTCTTTTTTACCGATCGTCGTGTTTCATAACTTCAGTGTACGGTATGCCGTAAATTAAAAAGGCTAATCACCAATTCGACCGATTGTGCCAAATTAGTACGCGAAAAATGAACAGTAGTTAAAAATGGTAGTTAAAATTCTTCTTGTGGCGCTACAGGTGGTCTAGTTTTTTTTATGATCGCTGTGCGACCGCTTGCTGTTTCACTTCCAAATACATTTTGAACAACTAACAAAAACGAACATGTGTAATCTAAGAAGTGTCAAGGTGAGATTCAGATAGAGATAAATTCAATGATAAATGAATTCAAATTTAAACAGTGAAACTAATTATGGTTAGGTTATTTTTAGCGTAGACTTTGTGAGTGGCACTCACGTTTTCACGGGATGTAGACTATAACTTTTTGTTTCGCGAATAATCGTAAGATGTTAAGTTTCATAGCGCAGAGCAGCGATAAATAAAAAATACGGCTTCCGATGAATCCGTATCTCACACAGAACAAACTGTGTCTAATAAACAAAACTCATGTTGCCAATAAAACAACAAACAATAAAGCTTCAGTTAGTGAAGGATGGATGTTCATTCAATTTTTTACACATTAACGACTCTGTTAATTGAGATTGAAATGTGCATTGAAAAATTCAAAGGTTTCATCAACTCTTGACACATTGACGATCAGTATTTTTATTGCTAGCTTCAGCCAGTGACTAACTATTTTTTCGGCGAATGAGCGCATTTTCCAAGAATTTTATATAAATTTTGAAGTCATGGTATAAAATTAAACTACCATTGTATTTTGAAGTTGGTTAACAACACGACAATATTCACTTTTGATTGCATATATAGCTTATAGCCACAGTAAATGCGTTTTTCTATATACTCCACTCTATAAACGACAAGAATGCAAAACCCACAATTCTTTCGAACCGATAACACGAAAGTTTCGTGTTTGCTCAGCAATGTATTAATATTACTGTTGAAAAAGTGAGTATCTATGTAAAATAGCGAAAAATTTACCAAAAGAAGGCAATTGTATAAACTCTTTTAAATGCAACCGCTGGAAGACATCAAGCATTCAATTCTGTTGTGTTGCGCCATTTGATCCAATAGTTTACACAATCTTAATAACACCAATTGCCCGAGATTGATACAAAATTGAAGCAAATTATCAAATCTTGCCAAACGATGTTTGAAAATTGCAACTATGTATTGGTGTTAGTTTCATTGCAAAATTTGCAACGCTTTTGAGGGTGGCAATGAAACGTTTGCTTTTCATTAACTTCCCAGTTCCCTATGGGAAGTTATTGTAATGGGGTCGATTTTGCGAATCCCAAATTTTGACATATCTCCACGTTTTAAGGTCTCTAGAATCCAAATCCATCGTTTTTAGAGAGATGTCTGTGAGTGTGTATGAACGTATGTGGGTATGTGCGTATGTGCGTTAGGAATTATTTTTCGCCTCGATTATCTCGAGAACCAAAGATCGGATTGACGTGGGACTGGTTTTAAACGACGCGTAATTACGTAACTTAGAACTGAATGACTTTTCAGCAAAATCGGTTCAGCCGTTTTTTATTTAGGATGAAAAAACTGCAAAAACGACCAAAAATTGCTTATTTTTAAACTGTTGATACGCACTATTAATTCATGCAGATACCAAATACCTTCATAGTAATGTTGTTATTATTGTGCGTTTTAGCCAAAATTGTGATTAAATTTGTAAAAAAATGTTATTTCAAAAAAAAAAAAACAAGCCGCGAGGTGCGACCCTTGAGGTCCACACGTACAACTTCCCAGTAATATTTACATAAATACTAAAAATATATTAAACACAATAATAATTATGGAAATAATACTACTTTTAATAATAAAAATGTACCTCTCATAAAAGTTATTGGAATGACTTAATATTAATCGTAACATCTACGCGAGCGTCAATTGATTACGTAAAGATTTTCGTGGATTGGTTTGATTTAATATTCACGTGGATCAATCGGAGGGGGGACAGGTTACAAAGCCTTTTCTACGTTATTTGTTATTTTCATATCGATGCTTGAAGGACAAAACAGCGCTAGCAAAAATGAATACAGTTTTTGTTATTACGACAACTAAAGAGATTTTGTCGCGTGATGGCCATTTTGAATAGTTGCGGGTCAAAACTGCTAGCACTTCGGCATAACCACTGAATTTGTATTTTTTTCACGATTTTTTTATCAATGAATCTAATAATTATTTCTTATTTTCTGTTGATTTTGAGAAACATTTATTATGCAGTCAAAAATAGGTTCAATTGCATGTTAAAAGGAAAATATATGTATTACAAATGATGACGAAAGTAACTGAAATTTTACGAATACTAAAGAACAAAACTCCTTAAAACTACAATTTTTTATTTGATGAAAGCTTTTCAAAGCATATGATCTTAAAAAGTGTTGACTACAAAACATTTTACCATTCAAAACGTTGATTATCACAATTGCAAATTTGATTTGATTTGTATTGGTGTTTCAAATTTAAGCAGTTTTTTTATTAAAGTTAAAACACGGTTCTGTGAAGATTATTAAAAATCTCCGCAAATTATGCAAATAATAATAAACTTTGATTGACTTACAACAATGTCTTTAGAATAAGAGATTTAAGGTATACAAAATTCGTATGAACCCTTTCTACATGGTGACTTTAAAGGTTTTTTTTTATTTTTTATTCAATTTGTTTTGAAATCACGAGAAAATATTTTGCTGGTCTCTCTACAGAAATTGATAAAAGTTTATAAAATTTATAAACATTTATTATTACGATGTTAATTTTATTAATTATTAATTAATTTTTTTTATGAAAAAAGACACTAATTTTCAATAATTTTTTTATTAAATTAAAAAAAATGGCTTTAAAGATTTTTTTAAAATTTAAAAACATCATTAAATTGTTAATACGCGTCAATCAACACCTTAATGATGGCAAAGATTATATTTGGTTCTCGAGATATAATGAATGACATAAATGACCATGAAGGACATGATGACTTTTAATGATTTTTTATTTTTAATTTAATTTTTTCTGTAATCATGAAAAAAACTTTTGGTGTTTTTTTTTCAAACACCGCTTGAAGTATATAAATTTTTTTAAAAATTGAATACTGCGACTTGAAAATAAAGTTAAAAATTTGATGTTTTTGAAAAAAAACTCCAATTTTTTGCACTTTTTTTAAAAAAATTACAAAACCGCTCCAACAATTTTTTTAAAAATTTGATAGAATCACGATAATGTCCAATACGCGTCGATTGACACCTTGATCAAGCAAATCGTACGGTTGGTTCGCGAGATATAACGCATGACAGGGTTGACCTTCAAGGGTGAAAACAGCAAACCCCCCCGACCCGAAGTGTCCCCAAAAACTAATCAGCTCTTAAGATTGCAAAGACGCTTCGATTGACACCTTAACGAAGTCGATATGACTTTGCTTACGTGAGTTATGCTCGTAGAAAAACTGCCTGCGTACCCGCCGTACGTACGTACGTACATACACACAAAGCACACATACTTCTTTCTAAAATCACTCAAAATATACTCCTAAGACCTCAAAACCGTAAAGATATGTTGAAAATTTCAATTTCGATTTTCGAGGCGATTACAAAAACTTCCCATATACTGGGAAGTTAATAAAGATTAATTTATGAAAGTTCGCAAACTTATTATTATCAGGTTTGGGTGAATGGGAGTAGAGACGCTAATGCAGTTAATAATTGGATATTGTTATAAATAATTTAATATTGTTAATAACAACCAAATAATATTAGTTATAATTTGATATTGTATATATAAAGTCAATTATAATTATTCAGTAACGGTCAAACATTCTTAATAACGAATGATTATTGTAAATAATGAATGATTATTGTAAATAATAAATAAATACCCTCAATAATAGTTGTGGATTCCGAGGCCGAGATGGAGAACGAAGTTTGAGGGACGAAGTGAGAGAGACAAGAAGGATGACGAGGACGAAGAGGACGAGGTTGCCGAGGCTTTGGTAGAGGATGACCAGGTGGTGGAAACGTCTTCCCTCTACCAAAGCTTTTATGGTTGGATAAAAAATTGATAAAAATAATAAAAGTAATTATATTAATTTAGAATAATAATGTTTAATTATAGTAATTATTAATAATAGTAATTAATAAATACAAGTAAAATTATAGCATTTCATTCACCTCACTGGGAAGTTAGTCGTGTGGGCCTCAAGGGTCGCACTTAGACCACATTTTTTAGTTTTCAGATTGAGGGCTGACTGTCGCAATGCGAAGTCCGGGAAAATCGAAGTTGATATTAAATTGAGTTCAACTAAAAAAATACTTCTGGAGCTTTCGGGTTTGAATTTTCAGTCACAGTCATCAAAAAAGAGGAAAGTGTAAACACAAATACCTCATAAATAAAGAGTTTACGGGGTCTACCCTCTTTATAATTTTCAATAAATCGATTTTTATTTATTGCATTTATGGAAAGTATATATATATATATATATATAGAAATATATATATATATATATATATAAATATATATATATTATATATATAAATATATATATATATATATATATATATATATATAGTATATATATATATATAAAATTATATATAATTAAAATTTTATAAAGATTGAAGCAGTCTAACTGTATTTTTGGGCAACTTTTACTTTGTCACCCGAGCGCGCGATTTTTATTAAAAAAATCTTTAACCGCATTTTTTTCGAAACAACGTTTTTCGACGCCGCGTTGATGAAATCTCGGAAACTACTGTACCGATTCTCACCAAATTTTTTACCAGGCATTCTTTATGATAAACAGCTATAGCAAATAGGGTTTTAAAAATTTTTTGATTAAAAGTAATTTTTTTGGCCAAAAACGATAAAAAAGCGTGTTTTTTCGTATTTTTCGAAAAATGTCCCGTCATTTTGTCAATTCTGCAAAATCGCCTTATTCGCGCTGTAGCTATAAACATACTGAAGCTAAAAACTGTTTGATTTTTTTTTTGTTTCAGAGCAATTATCTCGAAAATTTCATCAACGGCACACACCCCTCTCGTTTTTTCGATATTTTTTCAACCATCATTTTCATTGATAAGACTTCACATAAATAAATATGCATATGTATTTCGAGAGTGTATTTATTGAGTGCATTCCGTCTTTTATCAATATTTATAATTTAAACCTGTCTAAAAAAAAATATTCAAAATAGCCCGTTTTTACACTGCTTAAAGAGGGGTAAACTTCTTAAGGGGTTAGATGGGTTTCAAAATTTCAAAAAAAAAAACAATTTTTATTTTTTTTTGCTTATTTAATAATACAATATGTCTAGAATATTCTCCAAAAATTTTAAAACGATCCGAGTAAAATTCTGAAAATAGGGCCTTTTGGAAGTTTTGCCCATCAGGTTCAGTGTCATTCTAATGTAAAAATTTAATCGCTTTTTTCTCGAAACTCTATTTTTGTAACCGATAGTCACAATTTCTGAAAAATTTGTGTGCCGATCTTCTTCAAATTTGTGCACACTTCTTCTACAAAATACTTGCTACTGCTTGAACGGAATGGTTTTTTCTACTCTATTTTAAGTAATTTTTCAAAGCCACACAGGGTGCAAATTTTACTAAAAAAATGGGACTTTTGGTTCACAACTCCGTCAAAAATGCAAATTTTTACTTTATTTTTTTTTCCTTCGTTCAAGCACGAGTTATAATCATCTTCTAACGGAAAGTTTTTGGTTTTTTAATTTCAGATGAATCTG